>BJBW01010764.1:63248-85876 GCA_004320125.1 Scolopax mira
CCCGCCCCGCCCCGCCCCGCCCCGCGCCGCCCCGCCCCGCCCCGCGCCCGGTGGAGACAGGCGGCACTGCCCGCGGTAGACGAGCAGCGTCGCCGTGACATGGCCGGCTGCCGCCTCCTGGGGCTCCTCCTCGCTTTGGCCGCGCTGCTGGGTTCAGGTAGGGCGGCCGGACCGCCGGTTCCGCGGGGCGTTAGCGGGAGAGGGCGGCCCGGAAGGGTGAGGAATGGGGGAATCCCCGCGTGGCGCGGCGGGGGACGGTTTGCGCATGATCCCGGCCTCGGCATGGCGGAACCCCTCCATCCCTCCCCGTCCTCTCGAGGTCACCCCGAGACGTACAGCCCCCAGGGGAAACCCCACGGAGGCCGCAACGCCCGCCTCAACCCCCCCGCCGTGGGGGCTCCCCGGATTCGATGCATCCCACCGGGAGCATGCAGCCTTTCCCGGGGAGGGAAGGGGGGGAGATGCAGCCCCGAGAGGGTCCCTAGCAGGTGATTCCAGGAGGATGCACCGCCCTTGGGAGGGGGCTGTACACCCCCGGGGCCCCACCCTGCGCAGAGCACCCCCACACCGCAGCAGATGGCGGGGCGCCAGCCTGTGCAGCAGGGCCAAGCCTGGCCAAAGCCATTCCCCAGTCACCCCCTCTGTGCCCCCCCCCCGGCTCTTACCATCCCCTGGCAGCGCCTGGCCCCTATTCCCCCTCGGCTCGGCAGCCGGGGATGCTCCTGCACAGGTATCTGACAGATACGATGGCTCTAAACCTGTCATTAGATGACAGAACTGGTGATTAAAGCATCTCAGAGTGCCTCTTCATGACAAAGTGTCACAACGATGTTTAACCCAAACGTGTGGTGCTGCGGGTATAAAGATCCGGAGCAGCCTGTGTCTCAGATAATCCAAAACGGAGGGAGTCACGGAGTCATCAGGAAAGGTGTTTGGTTTTGTCTCTCTGATTACTGAGCTGTTGGATTAGCAGATTTTCTGTGTGACCCAAATTTCCTAGGCTGGGTGTATTCTCATTCTTTTTTTTTTTTTTCTCCAGTCCCACTGCTATGTCTGCAGATAAGAATAGTCTAACTCAGAAATCAGTCCCAGCCAGCCAGTAGCTGGGAAGATAGGGGAAAAAACCCCATGTTTTTTGGAGGGGAGGGAGGGAATTAAAATCAATGCAAAGTTTACCACAACTCTTCATTTGTTTCTTTTTTAAAAAAAAGTATTCTTAAAAAGCTATTTGTTTGCTTGAATAGAAAAAAACCCTTCTCTTGAAGGTTGCACAAACCAAATAGATAGCAGTTATGTAAAAGGCCTTGGGAAAGCTTTTTCTAAAAGAATCTGCTATTAGCTAGGAGGCACCCATCAAACGCAGACTGGTTAGAGGATATTAGCATCACAATCAGGAGTGAACTGGGCTTCGAGCAGCATTTGCTACTGAAAGAGATTAGGTTTACCATGAGTCAGCCTGCAATTAGTCTCTGTTTGCGTTAGGTACTTAGGTGCCTGGGCACCTGTAACAGCATGGTACAGAGTTGCTTATGCTCACCAATTTAGCAGCTGCTGTCTTTAATTGGTGGGTATCAGTTTGACAGGCTGAGCTAAGAGACTGTGCATAAAATCATGAATTTAGATTAAAATAATAATTTCCTTTTAAAAATCTGATTATTCAGCAGTAAAGCTATTTGCATTCTGTGTTGTTCGCAGCGTGGGCACAGAAAAATGCTGTTCTGTTCCATTTTGGAGCACTGGGCTGCAGGGTCCATATCTTAAATATCCCCGGCTGTGTTTGTATCAAAGTGAATTTCACTGAAACGTTTATAAATCGTTTCTGCCAGCGCAGGGCTTCACAGGTAATTGAACGACATTAAGTTCAGCTCCTGTCTGAGCTGCTTTGAATTACCTCTGGGTGGAAACAACGACATAAAGGTAAGGAGGCTCTGCACTTGCAGCCTTTTCTGAGCGGAGCCCTGCTGACACTGGGTGCGTAGAGATAAGATACCAGTGGGCAGCTTCAGCCATTTATTTTGGTAGTGGCTCTCCCAGCGCGGGGGTGGGTGCCTGCTCCTCCCTCTGGCTTCCCCCTAAATGTCTTGGAGCAGCTTTGCAGCTCCCTGATGGAGGTTCCAAGAGTCCTTCCCCACCTGAGCATGGAACTGGCCTTTGGGGGAGGCATCCTCCCCGCCATCACCCCGTGCCCACAAGAAAATATCAGGTGGTAATAAGGACGCAGGTTTCCGAGGCAGGGCTTTCTACCCTAGCCCCTCAATATAGCAGCAACAGAAATCAAATTTCTTCATTGCTTCTATTCACTGGCTTTTTTTTTTGGCTTCTTGTTGAGAAATGGTCTTTCCAGCCCTACCGGTGGTGGGTTGTAAATAGACCATTCTCTTGCAAGCTCAGAAGTTTACAAATGACCAAGAACAGGAAACTAGACAACAAAATAGGTACTTAGTGTGATTCCTGCAGCTGAGGTCCAGCTCCATCATTGACAGGAGAATAACGTGTGTCTTGGCTGAGGCTGTCCAGTAAAGCAGGAACAACCCCCCACTTTTTAATTGGAAAAAAACCCATGGTTGGCTTTGGGTTTCTCTTTGGTCAAAGTCCATTTGACCCTTCATACGTGACTGTGTGCTTCAGTGCCCAGTGGGCTGTTGGACCCAGCCATGCTGCATCCATCCCCGCATCCGAGCTGCCCTCGCCACTCGTCTGGCTGTGGGTGCCATGCTGGAAAAAGGAATTGCTCACGGGGCAACAAGCCCTTTTCCAGTGCTGCAAAACTCTGGCATATTCCTGCAGCGCAGTGCGTGGCAGAAGCATCACAGTATTTTGAGGTGGTGGAGGAAACCAAACACCCCACGAAGCCTTTCTGGAGGTGAGCATTCCCCATGCCAGCGCATTGTATGATGTTTTAAATGCACAGATCCCTGGCTTTTCCAGAAAGTAGTTATGTTTGAGTCATCCAGGGTTAGCTACGTGTTTGTCCTAAACAATAAGGAAAACAGTCAAATAGGGAACTTTTCCACAGCTGTTCCCCCTCCCCCCTTCTCGTGGTAAGCCAGCCCAGAAATGCACTGATGTGTTTTCATGGAAAGATGGCAAATGTGACACCTGAGGTCAGCGTTCTTGCAGGGAGCACAAAGTTACCTCTTGCCAGGCACAGGGGGAATGTCCGGATTTATGCTCTACGTTGTGTAAGAAAAGCTTGAAGAAAAACTTCACGATGCCAAACCGGCAATGAGAATAGTTGGGCACATCCTCCAAAGTTGCAGAATCATCAGTGATGGGTGACTCTTTGCATTCTGTCATCCTGTGTCTTAATAGACAGCATCTCACAGATCACCTCTCCTCTCAAGTGTGACTACAATATCCCACCAGCAATTACAATAATTACTTAAATGTGAAAGTAATATTAGACAGTGTAATTAGCTATTTATAACTGTTGCACAGATGGCTGCAGTCACTGCAGGCAGCTCGTCTGCACAGTCTCCACACAACAGTGCCCAACCGAGAGCGCAGAGAAAGCAGAAAGAGCCAGCTCTTTTCCAGATGTTTTTCCAGGTGTCTGGGCTCTGCTTTGCCACGGGCAGCGGTGGACACAGCTGGCAGAAAAAGGGGCACCGGTGCCAGGTGACCCACAAGCTCCATGCCCATTGCCGGCCCGGGTTGCTCACCATGGTTGTGCCAGGAGAGCTGCAGGGAGGAATTATTTGGGCTAAAGCCTTGGTTTGGCATTGCTGTCAAAGATGAAGGAGATAGAAGCATCGTGTAAAGCATTTACCTGCGCTAAAAATCTCTGTTATAATACATTATTATGTTATTAAATTTAAAATTACTAGGTATCAGCAGCGAGTCCAAGTAATATATTTAAGGAATAATTTTTACTTTGATAGTGTCTTTAGCGCATATGACAAAGCGGGAGAAGCTAAATTAGTTTTCTTACAAATTATCTCTGATCTTTGAACAAATATGAATTAATTTAATGTGCCATGCCCAGATATTTACGTACAGAGCTTTGGAAATAATTAATTTCCATATTTCTGCTTGTATTTTGGAACTTTTTCTTCTAACAGCCTAGTGATATCTATGCTTGGAAACGGCCATTTAACTCTTAGGTTTTTTTCTCCTCTACAAAAGTGTAATTTTTTCCCTTACATCTGTTGCTACCATTTCAGCCCTTAAAGCACATAAAAGAGAAGAGTCTATTGATCTCCAGTGTTGACTAGAATAAAATTTTAGGACTGCTCAATTTAAAAACAAATTTGTTTCTCCTTGGAAAAATATCTCCTGAAGGTTTAAGGTATTGACTTTACAATTACTTAAAGGAAAAACTGGGGTTTTATTAGGCAGTGCTTCTGAAGCCACTCCAATAACAAAACATATGTTTAATAAACTACATAGCACTGATGGCAAAGAGAAAACCTTTGCAATATTTCCTTTGTAATCTGATTGACTGATATAATTCACAACTGGTGGAAGAACTTGAATAGAGGAAAACGGGAGAAGATGAACTTGGCATATCAAAATGCAGAACATGAAAGGACTTCTTTTGAAAAGGAAACTTCAAAGTTGGAGATTCAGATGCTGGAGTCACTAGCTGTGATTTGGGAGGCAAGCACAAGTATGTGTTTGCTGAGTAAACGATGCTTTTGAGAAGAAAACAGAGCGCCCCAGTAGAAGCCCGGAAGCTGTCGCAAAGCTTTGCAGGGATTTTAGTGGAGCTGCATGGGGTCTGGTTTGGTTTTGATCTCTTGAAAGCTCAGCCTACTGGTGTGATATGGATAAAGTTAATGCCAGTGCATATTTATGAAACTGTCCTGTAGTCACTCCAAAATCCCTTTTTTGTTGCTTTCCAACCTTGTCTGTGAAGTAGAGGAAATTATTGCAGTAGGAGAAGCAGGGCCACAGGCAGAAGGCTGATGCTGAGTGCAATCTCCTTGTCACCGAGATATCTGGCCACATGAGCAGTGTCTTCAGGGAAGGAGTGGGCCAGGTCTGCTGTGGGGATTCCGTGCTGACATAGCATGTTTGTGTAGAAAAGCCAAAGAAAGCAAAACCAGAGGCATTGGCAAAATTATGGAGGCGGCAGCTCAGACAGGGAGGAGGGATGCTGTGAACAGCATTGTTCTGCTGTTGAGAGGCTGTGCAGGCAAGGGGCAGCTGGCATGAGGTTGTCTCCAGCAAACAGGGTGCTGGGGAAAGAAAATTTCTCAGCATTTTGTTTGCCTATTGAAATGTTCTCTTTGTCTGTGCAGAAAGAAATATGGGTAGAAAGAAGTTTGAAGGAATTGGGTCAAAGTTGGAAGAATCTTACTGAAATCCTGCTTCAGACAGATGTGCTCCTGGTTGGGTGTTTAGGGGTAACCAGCGTGGGCTCCAGGAGAGGAGGCAGCAAGAGCTAAACAAGCAGAAGAGGTTTCCAGCCCCAACTGGGGGTGTCAAAGGAGGTGTTTGTGCTGCAGAGGGTCATTAGAGATGTGAGAAGATTTTGAACAGTGCATTAATCTGTGACCATAAAGAGCTGTCTGCCGACAAATACGTGCTTCTAGCTTAGGAAGAAGTCTCCTTGTCAGATCTCTATATGACCTATATGGGATGAAAGCAGCTTGGTGGAGCACGTGTCTCCATGATGATCAGCCACGTCCATTCGGGTGTCCCTGCTATGCAGGACTTGGGTTGTCTCTCCAGACAATACGACCTGAGCGAAGCCAGCCAGACCCTGTCTGCCTCATTTGGAGTAAAACCCTCCCTGGGTCCCAGGTCCCATTCTGCCACCCAGTGCATAGCACTTGTCTCACAGATCTGCACAGTTTCCACTACAGAGCATGAGGGTATCACTATGCTGTGAAGGGATAGAAAGACCAAGAATTGGCAAAACTTCCCCCTTGCCCAGCATATTTTTGCTCCCTGGAAGTTCTTTTGTCCAGAGAAATCCCTGCACAATCTGTCCCCAATGAAACACCGGACTGAAGTGGTTGTAGCCTTCCCCAAAGCTGAAGCATCTAGTGGGATGCTTCCAGCTGGTGCAAGCTTGCCCACAGAATCCTCCTTGTCCCTGCTTTCTGACCCAAAACCAGGCTGGTTTCATACCCAGGTGCTTCAGCTGGGGTGGGTGTTCAGCCTGGCCCCGCTTGCCAGGCATCAGCTACTGCTGCTGGTGACAGACTGTCTCACGCACTGTCAAGAGACACCAAGCGGGTGCCATGCAGTTTGTGTGTGATTATTTGCCAGGAAACTAGAATTTGTTATTTCCAAAAAATCCATAGGACAGCACTAAGCTTTGAGCTGGTGTGTGATCTTAAAAATGCTCACAAATCCCAGCACATGAGAAAATAGAGCATTTTTAAGTGAGGTAAAGCATAAATTTGAAAAAAAAAAAGGTATATTCCCCTTTTCTCTTTTGTAATGCTGGTCTTAACTGAGTGAATGGTGTAGATAGTTTTGCAGAGGAAATCTCTGAAATAACACATCTCGGCCATAACATTTGAATTAAAGTACAGTTTACAGTTTGTTTTGTAAATGTTGGTGCTATTTCCTCCAGCAGTAGGGTCACAAAGAGCGAGACTCTTTGAGCTCAGGGAGCTCCTGTGTTTATGTTTGTATTGTGTATTATGTTTGTATGTTATGTATTATGCCGCATCAGTAGGGAGCGGTGCTTTGG
Source organism: Scolopax mira (assembly GCA_004320125.1). NCBI lineage: Eukaryota > Metazoa > Chordata > Aves > Charadriiformes > Scolopacidae > Scolopax > Scolopax mira. Next base: position 69,898 of record BJBW01010764.1, read on the forward strand.
TTGTAGGGCAACTGTTCCCCTGGTGATGGGAGGCAAAACCAGGTAGCTGTGCACCTCCTTCTACAAAAGTGTTTTATCTCTGAATTAAACAGCTGTCTTTCATGACTTTAAAAAAATGACATTTTAAATTATAATAATGAAATATGTTTTTTTTAAAAAAACCCATTAAATTTTGAAAGAAAAGCTTTCAGGATTTGTCCTGATAAATTGTCATTGATTTAACAGAAGCACTTTTTTCCCCTGGCGGAAGTATTTCAGCAGACTTTTTACCCGTGCATAACTCAGGACTTGCTTTTACCTCCTGGTAGCACTTCTGGGAGGTGAGGGAACATGGTGGGGGCTCACCAGCCGGCTGCAGGCTCTGGGTGAAGCTGGTTTTACCTCCCCAGTTGCAGGCACAGCCTGTGCTGGGCATGGGAAGCAGCCGTTGTTGGATGCACACCCCAAACTGTGCTTCTCAGAGGACTTCTCCAGACTCCTCTATGAAAGCAGGGAACGAAACCCACCTTATTGAAGATGATTCCATGCAAAAGACTGAGGAATGTGGCATAGCTTCCCAACACAGACTGGACCAGCAGCTCCCCTTGCCGTGGAAAAGCCAAGAGGGGTGGTCTTACAGCTGCTGAGCTGGGTGGGGATGGCCTGGCCTAGCTGGTCAAGGTTAAAAAATCATCATCAGTTCCTGCTCCACCTATGCAAAATTACCTCCAGCAGAACTCTGCTTTTGCTTCTTTCTTATTGAGAACCTGTTGTCTCTCCATGCTGGAAGCCCCTTCCCATGTTGGGATGGAGCGGTCCCTTGGTATCACTGCCCAGGTTTGTGATGCTCTGGGGAGCAGCGGAGTCACCTCACCCAAAGCATCGGGGAGGGGGAGCGTGGCTGGGCAGTGGAGGCTGGATCCTAAACAGCTCCCCATCCTGATCTTAATCCCCAGCATTTGCCCCAGTGAGGTTCTGCAGACAGGGGCGCAGGCAGTGGCAGGGGCTGTGCTGCAGGAGCCCTGCATTGCAGGCTGCAGTGACAGGGACAGACTAATGCCTCCGGCCAGCGGCGAGGGCTGTGACCTCCTCACTCTCCCAGGGCCTTGCTCCATCTGTCAGTATCTCCCAAGTCTTCATTCCCACTACGCTCCGCTTCCCATTTTGAATAGCAGAGTACAGCAGGAGCAGCACATCCCAAGTGATGAACCAGCAGCTTTACCGTGTAATTCCCTATTTACCTACTTTTAACTACAGCATATTCTCTTGATCTTTATCTCATGAGAGCAATCTTTTTCCATCGGGAATCAGGTGATAAGCATTTAATCTCCCGCTTCATTTTTCTTAGGGCTCCTGCATTGCTGGCCTTGTCATCAGCTCTTCCACACTGGGTTATGAATAGAATGCTTTCATGCCACAATTTGTTGTCTGACTGATAAACAGGTGTCTTTGGCCCTAGGCAAATTCGTAGTCATTGCTTAACGTGGAAGCAGAAACCAAGTGGCTAATGTGAATGTACCTCATAATGTTTCTGGATAGACAGCATGCAGGAAAACACAAAAGCACTCCAATTTTCTGCCCTGCACCCACAGTCAGGAGGAAAAGGAACTTGCTGTGTTTTCTGACCTTCAGTAGGGATCATGAACCAAGTTGGGGGGTCTGTATTTCCCACCCTGTGCCTGATGAGGCTTGGCTGAGTAAGGGGCAGGGGCAGTGCACTAGGACACAGGTGGTGCCAATATTGCCTCCAAAGTGATCCCAGCTCAGATCCTGCCTCCTGCTCCTGGCCTGCCCTTCCCTGGGAGCAGGGTCACAGCACCCCTGCATCTCCCCTTCCCTTCCTGCAGGAGTGGTAATACAGTTCTCCAGTGGACCCCTGCACGCTGCATTTGGAGGGAGACAAACCCAAGTCTTGGATGATACTATTGGTTCTTCTGTGACCTGAGGAAGTCGCCTTTTATCCATTCCCTAACTCGTGCAGCAGGGTCAGTGCTAGTTTCCTCTCTTGCCACTTGCAAGTGGTTGGGGTCTGGAAATAAAAAATGATGCTGTCCATATCCTTTCCCCCTTCCTTCCATAAAAAAAGGGACCAAACAAACAGTAAAAGAGTGAAAAGAAGAAAGAACTCCCTTTCCCATCAGGTGCACCTTTGAATTATTGGGGGTTTCCCAGAGCATTCTCCCAGAGTCCCAGGAAGGGTCAGAGATTTGCTCCCTAGGCTCAGTGGCAGAGCCCAGGACAGCCTGGGACAAGCCCTTGTTAGCCCTTGGCCAAAGTGTCCTAGGCATAGCAAGCTGGGCAGCATCCCATCTTCATCAGGGATACAACTGGGCTTAGGCACTCCCCAGAAAGGGGAGAACCTTAAATATTTGTGCTCAAAACCTCCCAGCCTTTTACTCCTGATGCAATTGATCTGGGCCTAATTGGGAGCAGGTTTTGGCAACGCTGTGGCATAGACCTCTTTGACACAAACCTCAAAGAAGGACTATCTTATTAAAGTTGCTTAGAAAACATCACCCACTCTATGCACAGAGATGTCAGAGAGCCTTGGAAACCTTGAAAGCTTTGTGTACTGATACTGAGGAAAATATTTTTGATTGGTATCTTGTATTTCAGAGGCTACCCACTGTCCCACCACGGCGGGGTGGAAGAAGACCTGGTAAAACATTTGTTTTGTGTGGAGTCAGAGATGGGGTGGGCCCAGGCAGCAGCCACTGGTCCAAGGCATCTCATGGGAAACCCTGATGTGAAGCCTTTCCTCGCTGCCATGGTGCTGCCCTTGACAGGGCTTTGCTTTTCACTCTGACCTTCTCTTCTCCAGGCTGAACAACCCCAGCTCTCTCAGCCTGTCCCAGGATGGAGAGGTGCTCCATCCCTCTGATCATTCTCATGGCCCTCCGCTGGACCCGCTCCAACAGGTTCATGTCCTTCCTGTGTTGAGGACTCCAAAGCTGGACACAGTACTCCAGGTGGGGTCCCACGAGTGCAGAGTAGAGTGGTAGAATCACCTCCCGAGGCCTGCTGGCCACACTTCTCTTGATGCAGCCCAGGACACGGTTGGCTCTCTGGGCTGCCACAGTGCACTGCTGAAGGGGATGGATCTGAGCAGCCATACTCTTCCTTGGGGCTGTCCTCAAAGGGTGGGGTGGGAATAGCATTAAAAGACACCCAAGGGCCCTTTGCTGTGCCACAGGCATTGGGGTCTGGTGCCCTGCCAGTTTGCAGGGACAGGATGGCCACCCAGGCACCAGGTCTCCTCTGTACTCACTGCTGTTACTCTGACTGTCACGTCGTGTGGCAGCAGCTGATGTGATGTGGCACGGCACCCTTGGCCCTCCCTCACCTGGCACGTGTCCCTGTGCTGGGTACAGATGTGCGTCACCCCCAGGATTGGCCCACCTCCAGCAGAGCCGCAGTGTCTTGGGGCCAGCTGGCACTAGCAGCCCCCTCCCGCTCGCGGCTTTAACACGGTGGCTGACACTGGTACCCGCAGAACGATCAAACGCGTGGAAATGCTTTGTTTCCTTCTGATGGCAAATTTGCTCCCTTGCATCTCAATCCCCAGGTGAGCGGGGAAGGACCCCTTTGCTGTGCTCCCGCAGCCTCTGTGCTGGCAGCCTGTGCTGGTTGGAGAGGCAAAGTTGACTGGCAGGGACCAATCTGCTCCGCTAATCGCCTTTTGCATCTCGTTTTCAAAATAAAAAAAATTTGGAAATACAGTAATCATCGCTGGTTTGAGTCAGTGAGACTGGGAGCAGGTGAAAGAGAAACTCTGGGAAGAAGGAGAAACTTAGGATGAGAGTTTAGCATAAAGAACTGTCTCTGGATTTGAGGGTAGTCTTTGCCCCTTTGGGAGCTGTATGGTGATAGAGGCTGGTGGGTTTGGTGATGGAGGCTGGGTGGTGGGAGCTGCTGTTGCTTCAAGAAGGGCAGCACTGGGGTGAGAGCAGCCTGGTGGCAAAGCTCATCCTCCTGCAGACAGGTGTGGAGCAAGGCTCTTCTCACATGCCAAAATTTATGAGGAAGAGAGCAGCACCTGTCCTCAGCCCTCAGCTTTAAAGGTTTCCTTGGAGCCTCTGTGAGAGCTCATTACCAGATCTGGCTGTTGGAAAGAAGAGGAGAAGGTGCTTCCCTCTGGGGCTTTAAATCTTTCTGTGGAGGAGTAAGAAAGGCCATGTGAGATGGCAGCGGATGGGAAATTCCTCCCTGCCATGTTTTTGTCTGGTCTCTGCAGAGTGACCTCCCGGTATGGCAGTGGTGGCAGAGACTGAGCCGTGAGCTGCTGCTTAGGTCTGTGGGACACTGCAGGGTGTGCAGCACATCCCCGCTTCTTCAGATGCTTTGGGAGCATCCTGGAGGTCTGTCCTTCCACCTGAGGTGAGGGCAGGATGCACTGGGCCCTTCTGGCAGCCCTTAGCATGGCACAGGGCAGATGTACACCATCATCCCTCTAGTGAGGGCTTGCCTTCTCCTGCCTGCTGGGATGGTGGCCTTCCTGGCCCGGCCCCACATCATGGTGCTAACAGTGCCTGCTGAGAAGAAGCCTGGAGACCACCATCTGCAGGCTGGTTTTACTGGTCGTGTTTTCCTCACCATCTCCATCGCTCTTGCTGGGTGCTGAGCATGTCGAGGGGCTGCCGTTTGCCCCAGGTGCCTTGCTCAGAGCTGCAGACAGCAGTGCTTGCTGTAGGGCCACGTTACCCATCCTGCACCAGCTGAGGAGAAGACAGAACTGGGGGCTGTTGTGGAGTGGAGGGACCCAGTGGTGCAGGGGGCAGCGGGGGTGACGGAGCCTGTGCAGGTCACGGTGGCTCAGCAACAACGTGCTGACTTTTGCAGAGGCTTTTAGGCATTTCCATTAATAGGTTTCAAACATAACCACCATTAGTCCCTCCACAAAGAGAAGGTCTTCATTATGCAAATTTTCATCTTACAGCTTTATTCATGTGCTTCCTGACAGGCTTTCCTTTAATCTCAAGAGCAAGATTGCTTGGAATTACCATATACCCTTGTTAATTGCATTAAAAAAAAAATAAATTCAGCAGAGGTTGTTTTTGCCATAATCAAGAGTGATTTTGATTAGTACTTCTGGAAATCAAAATGTTTCACTGGGAATGGAGAATGAGGGCAGCAGCGTTACCTTGTCCCCGACGAGGAGCAGGGGCTGTCCCAGCCGGGGGCTGTGTCCCACTGCTTTCTCCTGGCCGTGCCCTGGCACAGGTCCTCGGTCCCACTGCCATGGTAGGTGCAGGGGGATAAGTTTCTCCCCAGTGTCGCTTCCCAGCTGAGCCCCCTTCCCCTTGTCCCAGCGGGCTGCCAGCAGAGATGTCTGTGCAGGAGCATGTCCCTGGGCAGTCTGTCTTCCCTGGCAGTGGCTGAGGAGCTGGAGGAAGTTCAGGGTCTGCTTTCCAAAGCAGGGCTACCTACACAGCAGGTCTGTGTTTGGGAGACAGCCTGGGCAAATCTCTGGAGAGAAGTGTAGCTGCTCTGAGGCTGTCCTTACCTGCCAGTGCTGCTCCCAGAGACCATCCATAAGGCTCTAGGAGCTCTGCTCCACCTACACACGTAGGACTGGGCTAAGTAGTCAGCAAGAACTTGAGATATGCAGACAACTTGGCACTTCCAAGTAAATTTGCCACGTGTTTGGCAGGCATCTGGGACCAGTGCCCAGGCAGTGGTGGTGGAGAACCTCAGCGAGTCTGGAGCTCTGGTCTGTGCGGCTCCAGGAATGTTCCCTGGGTCCCTGGAGGCACCTCAGTTGCTGTAGGACAGACCTGCACCCACGGAGGAGCAGCCGTTTGCTCCCTACAGACCTTTGGGGCTGTGCCTTTGCTGAGGTGCTGTGAGGATGCAGCCCAGCACTAGCAACACAATGCAGCCCTGCACCCAAAACATCTCCATTCCCAGCACCCTGCAGAGGAGCCAGCATGGCTGTGTGTGCCGACACTGTAACTCGGTGCCAAAAAGACGATGCTGGTCACTGGGGAGATCCTGGGTGCTCTCAGTTACCTTTCCAGGTAGTCAGCTCTCCTCCTGCTCTCCCACCCGCTGCCTGCCCCATCACTCCCATCACTCCTCAGGTACATGCATAAAAGTCAGACGGTTTGAATTACTTTCCTCTGCCCTTGTACCTGCTTTGCATTCTCCCGTAATCTCCCGGGCTGTCAATCTCTTACCGTTGCGGGCTCTCAATTCCCAGGGAAGCTAAACACATATATATTGCACAAAGAGATCCGGGGGCTGGCACTAAAAATGGAATACACCTCACTCCGAGTGCTGCAGACGGCCTAGCAATGTGCTGGGTGTGAATTATGATACTGTAATTCAAGCTTTGTCAAACAGTGGGACTTAATTAGAATATATATATAATTGTAAAAACTAAAAAGCTGACGAGTACAATTGCGCATTTGAGCTGCCTGCTACGGAAAATAATGAGAAAATACATTAATGCACGAACCCTTTCTACATTCAAAGAGCAGCTAGTTCTGATTAAAAGTACCCCTGGCAAGGCGAGGGGACTCAGCGAGAGGTGGGGGAGCCTGTGCCACTGGCTCGGCCATAACTCTCACCTCTGTTTTACAGCCTCTACCCAGCACAGCTGCCACCTTGGGGTCCCCTCACCACTCCGCTCTGGCACTGCAGGATTTGTATTAGGTACCATGACTTGACCCGGCTCAGTTTCTTTTGATTGTCATATTAAAAGAAAAGAAAGAAAAATTAAATTAAATTAAAGAAAAATATGGAAAACATGTCTTATTGGCTCATTTTTCCCCCTGCCATAGAACTGCAGGCCTGTGGATGCTCCAGTGCTCTTGGCCAGCTGGCACACAGGGCTTGAATTGCCTTCCAGCTACCCTTGGGGATGTGCGTTTGCTCCCAGAGCCAGAGACAAAGACTTCTGCCAAGGACCCAGTGCACGGGCGGGGAAAAAAACCCCAAACTAGTCTAGTCATCAACCCTGGTGAAGATCCCATACTGCTCCCCAGCACCATGCAACCAGCGGCGGATGATCTTATGTGTCAGTGGTTTTCTAGTCCAGTACCAGATCACAGGCAGCATGAGATTGTCCTAGAGGGGAGATGAAACGTCGGGGTGTGCAGGACCCCAACCACTGAGCCTGCATTACGAACACCTCTGCAACTCTGCAGCCGGCTGCTTGTGAGCTCTACATGGAATGTGTCCCCAGCTTCACCCAGAGAATATAAAGCCTTAATATAAAAACACTTAATACATAGACACTTGGGCTCCTATCAGAGGATGGGCTTTGGGAGCCCCTCTCCTCCGGTGTTGGCAGAGCTGGACCGGCACCCCAGGAGCAAAGGGATTTGCAGGAGACAGTGCAGGGAGCAGCAGCGCTGCCTCCCCAAAAGCTGCATTTGCAAGGTAAAGCGGCGTACCGAGTGCTGGCTGGGTTGTAAGTGTCTGGTTGTGAAGGGCTGCGTTTGTCACCACTAAATAACTGACTGAAAGAGCAGGGAGGAGAGTGCTCAGCTCTGTTGTCTGGGAGCGAGCAGGCAAGTTTGCGTGGCTTTGACAGCAGCGCTCGGTTATTGATCCATAAAAGGTGTAATACATCTCTGTAACACCCTTTGCATGAAATAAAGATGTTGTCAACTGCAATTAAGTGGCAATCTATTATTAATCCTTGTCAATGCCTAGGGGATTCCTAGATTTAAATTCCCCTGGAAAAGAATCACTGTTTGCCGTGGACAGTGGTGGGAAAGCCTGTGAGCCCGACTGTGCCAAGCGCTGTATCTCCCGGGGAAGGTTGTACTGGGTGATTCAGTGCATCCACACTTCTCCTGGCCTTCCCACCCCCTGCCCACACACCTCTCCCGGTGCAGGGGAGTCTCCCGGGACGCGTCTGCAGCCCAGGACATGTTTGCAGTTGCTGGTTTCCATCAGCTCCATGAGAATGGAGGGCCCTGAGACCCTTTCATCCCTCATCCTCACTGGTGTCCCAGATGGCACTTTGCAGGGTGATTTTTGGAAGCAGCATGGTGCTGAGGGCAGCCGTCACCAAACCCAAGGACATGTAAATGCTGCTCAGTCGGCGGGTCCAGTGAGGCCCCCCAAAGCCAGGCAAGGGGTATTTGTGCCCTTACGCCAAAGGCGCAGCATGAGCAGGATGCGTTACCAGCAGGGTCAGTGTGCTGCAAATCAGTGCCCTTAACATTTACTTAATCACAGAGAGCAGAGGGAGCGAGGAGAGAGGGAAGGGATGGCTCCCTGAATATCAATGCGAGTCTTGGCACTGCCACCGCGTCCCTCCTGCCAGCTTGCCCTGCCCGCCACATGATGGGGAACCGAAATGAACCACAGCGACGGCATGTTTCCCCCAGTCAGGTTTGGGGCACTTCTTGTCCCGCCAGAGACACGCTGCGGTTTGCCCTTCCACCTTTTTTTTAAACACAGTTTAAAATAGAAAGACAAGAATGACAGAGCCCTACCAGCTCCTGAAAATCCATTAAAGGCTGAGGAAAAAGCCATACTGGGAAAAGGAGCCTGTTTAAAATTGCCAGAGTAGCAAGCCTGGGACAATCAGCCACTGCATTAATGGGCTCGTGGGGACTCAGCAGGGACATGCTGGTGGTTCGGCAGCACCCCGTGTGAGTGCTAAAGCTGGGAGGGTGTTTTTGTAATGCCATGGATGATTCTGTTCGTTCCTGATTTTGCACCACCACCAGACCAGCAAACCCTGTGGCTTCATCCAGGCTGTTGGAGCGGGAGAGCATCGCCTTTCTGGCAGTGCCAATATTTCATCATCAGTAAGGCCAAAGAGGCAGATTTTTTGGTGAGGGAGGGGAGGGGTGTGCAAGGGAGGCTGAGGGTGTCAAGCAGGGGCTCATCCACACACCTCGCTCCACGGATGTCACATGGAGGTTCCACCTGTGACGGAACATTGCCCACTGCCAGCCCTTCCTCTGGGCTCACAGGGGAAGCATTGGCTCCCTTCATCTTGATGAGAAACACAGCCCTGGGGCTGGGACATCTATTACTTACACGTACACATCCGGTAGCAGCTTAATGCTTTGCCAGGGGAGAAAAGCCTGTGCTAACTCTCCAGCCACAGACCCTGCATTTAAATCACCCCCAAGTTTGCTGAGTGCACGTTTAAATAGACAGCAAATAAAAGGAGATGATCTATGTGAGTAAGTGAAACCAGAGCTGGAGGTGTTGCAGTACTTAGTGACCACTCTTGACAGAAGTTTTTCACCAAAATGCTGATACCTGCTTTCTGATGGACGGGTACCTTCCCATTGTTATTGTCCTTGTCAGTAAAGCTTTAAATTTATTCATGAAGCACGCTGGAGCTCAGGTGGCAACAGCTAAATCCATTTAGCAGTAGGAATAAGAGGAAAGCCATTTTAATGTTCTCTTGCAGTGCTGCAGTACTTAGCAAACCCAAAGGATATTAATTACTCAGCATGCTCTGAGATGTAAAAGCATGAATTTATCAAGACAAATACATTCAGAACTAGGGTAAGTCAACAGTAATTAACGTGATGCAAAAAAAAAAAGGCAGAGAAAGGAAGGATTAGCTGGCCCTATCGCAGGAGAACATGGTGTAGCAGTGAGTTATCCCCGGGATATTATGAAGTGACTGGGGTTGTGACGAGGCACCTCTAAGAAAAGCAATCTGCCTGTGCCCATCAGTGTATCCGTGGGATGGGGCTTTGGTCCCGGTTTGCATTGCTGAGGCAGAGTGATGCAGGAGTCTCTGAAATGCTAAGTTGTGCTTGGCAGCTAGCAGCAGCATTTTCGTACAAAGCCTTTGATGTTGGAAGGCACTTGCAAAGAAGTGCATGGGGCTTTTTGTTTTTCACCGAATTTGTCTGCGCTGTCCCAATGTTTTCATGGTGTTTAGCAAATGTATAATCATGAGCACAGCCACAGATGAGTGGCAGCTCGAGAAATGAATTGGTAGGCTCTCCTTGACAAATTTAAGCATAGCATGTGTTTTTATCCCACATCCATTAGGGCAGACAAATGGAAAATCCAGAGATGACTGCTCTCTGCAATTTACCAGTCACAGCATTTGGAGAAGGCTGATGTCTTCCTCATTGCCAATGATGGGTCAGGCTTGGGAAAAAACAGAAAACCCTTTAAAAACTAAAGCAATTTGAGTGAATGAGTCTAGAGTCTAGCTACACTGTATTTAAAGGCATTTTACTTTGTGTGGAACAGGAACAACCAGTGCTGATTCTTTGTCTCCAGGTCATGGGGATGACCCAGATGACTTTAGCCTAGAAGATGCCCTGATTGACCCTGGTGACAAGCGACGTAAGTCACATTTATTTATTTATTCTTTTCAAGAGGAGAAAACAAGTAGTCATTAATAGATGTGATTTGTTCTTTTGGATCTGATGCTGGAGGGAGGGTGGTGGAGGATATGGGCTGTCTCCTTATCTTTGCTGGTGTCTGAGCTTGCCAAGAGGTGGGACTGGGGATAGTCCCAGAGAAGCTGGTTGTTGACTGTGTGCCCTTCGCTTTATGATTCCTGTGAGCAAACCCCAGAGGCACACCAGTGCTTTGATTTGGCAACACATTTTTTTGGCTTCCCCGCATTCCTTAGTAACACCTACCATCGAATGTGCCCACGCTTGCCTGGAAGCTGACACATTACCCGCTCTCCTCCAGTGGGTGAGGACAACCCCCAGAGCTTGGCCAGGCAGGGGCAGTGCTGGGTCCTTCCCTGGTCCTGCTGTGACATGGCGCTGGGGGAAAGCAAACAGCACATTGGGTTGCTGCTTCCCTTCAATTAATTTCAAATGCAACCTACCAGCTAAAGGAAACTCATTCTGAGGGAGGTGCCTTGCTGCTGCCATGCTGATATTTAATATTTGGCTTGAAATAGGTAATTTTTTTATAAGTTGAGGCCAGGCTGTGTCACCAAGGGGACAGTGGTGCCTGGCAGAGCTCAGCCAGGGCCTGGCAGGAACAGCAGTGAGGTCAGGGGGACAGCGGGGGTTTGCATCACACCGTTGGCAGGAGATTCAGCAAAGCAGCTCTTGTTTTACACCCAAAAGAGATAATCTAACTGCTGTGCAGCAGCTCCTCTCCCTCTCAGGGGCACATCTCATGCCTGCCCCCAGCCCCAAGGGCTGAGCCCCAGAGTGGTTTGCACCCAGACACATCCCATGCTCCCCTTTGCTGCCTAGTGAAGGTGGAGTTGCAAACACCTGTGCCCAGCACCTCTCTCTGCCCCTGTTCATGGTGACCAGTGCCTGGCCAGGCAGTAGCTGAGAGTGCTCTGCAAGTGATGCTGACCTCTGTCATCACCCAAAATGCACCTCCAGGTAGTTAAGCGAAAGCAGTAACAGGGTTTGAAACCGCTGACTTTACAGCCTAACAACACGCAGACACTTATATTATGTGGGAGTTTACATGGAATAAAGAGTCCAGATGCTCCATGCACCTCTCCCTGTGGCGTGCGGGGTTCAGCAGGAGGCGGGGAGGATAGACCATGGGGTACCAGGCTCAGTCACAGGTTTGAGAGATCTCATTTGGGATTTTGCAAGCCCTTTTATACAGTATGTGGGAAGACCTGGTTAGAAACACCTAACGGCCACCTCCTGCAGAGGGAAAGCAGCAATTCCCCAGGCTGGAGTCCCAGCCTGCCCAGCTGCTGCATCCTGCTTGGGACCTCATCACATCAGCCCCGGAATAAAAGCAAATGAAGGGCTGGAGTAGGGTCAGACCAAACTGTGCCACCACACTGTAAATGAAGCCCAGCAGAAGCACTCCAGTATTCAGAGGCACAAATGGAAATTAATGGGAATAGAGCAGCCACGACTCTTGCTTATAATTTATTCATATACTTGGTAATGTTAGCCACTATTAATAGATAGTGGTTTACAGGGGCAGAAAAAAATACATAATCAAACCCCCCAAAGGCTGAGTGTAGCTTGTTTTATCCCAGGAGCACCCAGGGGAGGTGGAATCTGAACATTGTGTTGTCACCAAAATCCCTCCAGCTGACAGGGAACCTCCAGTATATAACACAGCACTGGAAAATATCTGTCATTTAACTAACCGACCGGGCAAGGGACAGCAAAACATTGGCAGCTTACTCTTGTTTTGCACACTATTCTGTACAGTATCTGCCCTTTCTCTTTTTGCTGTTGTCTTAATTCAGCACAGTTCATTACAGTGCTCTGTGTCCCACTCCTTGAGATGCTGGCGTGGAGGCAGCCTTCGGCCCCGGACACGGCTGTGCCCCGCAGAGCTCTGGGTCTCATCCTGCATGGGGCTGTCACTGCTCACCCTCGGGCACAGGCAATGCCCCTCCCTGCGGCCACTCACAGTGTGCGGGGGGCTTCCATGGCTCCGAGTTTACAAACACAGGCCAATGATGCTCAGCTGGATAAGTGTGTGGTGAAATCTCTGCCATTTATTCTCAAACCAGGAGTGACACGTTTTCAGTGATGCCCACGACTAACATTTTCCTCTCTGTCTTGTTTTGTCACAGCCACTCCCAAGGGCCCCAGGAAGCCTGCAGGTGGGACAGGTGAGACCTTCTTGTGTGTCTGTCATTTAAGTTTGCATATCATTTGGGTTTGCTTCCTGTGGGGGTTTGAACCACACGCGCCCCCTCAGGCTGCGTGTGTGTGTCTGGGATGCTGTTGCTGAGAGGCTTTAGTGGGGATGCTGTCACTTGCCCATGAGAAAGCTGGTGCCAGTGTGCACATGTGCACTCTTCCCGTATGGCCAAAGTAAATGCAATATTGATATTTCTGCCCATGCTGAAGGCAAGTGGCATTGGAGTATTTATAGCCAGGGCTGAATTTTGCACGCTTCACAGTAACCGGATGGAAAATACACAAATCATTGCTTGGCTGCACAAGGGCTTTTGTTTCTGGCTATGTGGCACCAGCTAGCTTTCCTTCCAGGAAGGAACCCAGAGGATATTTTCTCCAAGATATCCCCAACATCCACGGAGAGGCCCCAGCCTAGGGATATTTCCCCATCCAGGGAAAACATATCTCTCCAACTTATTGTGCCTGTCAGATGGCCTAGCTGGCCAGCTCCACAGCATCCACCCTCGATGAGGAAGCTCTCTTAAATTCACCCGAGTTTCATCATTGCAGCTTCTCTGGCCAAACATACCTTCTTAAATATAGCGTGGTCACAAGAGCCGAGGATTGCTCAACCTGCCAGAGTAGCCAGAAATAAACTGCAGCGGAGGCGTGCTCAGAAGTGAACCCGCTCGCCCCTGTGTGAGGACCTTGGCATAAATTTAAGCAAATCCAACTGCCAAACTCCTTGGCCACTCTGATCTTTGCTAGGGACAAGAAAAGCCAAGTGCCAGAAGAACGCACAGGGCTTCGTTGTTTGGATCACAGCCCGAATGACGAGAGGTCATTTCATCCAATAAACTCTCCCCGGGAAACAGACAGATGCCGAGGCTGAGGCTTTGTCTTGGCGAGTTGCTTCTTCCCCAGGGAGTGCTTTTTGGATGAGTGATGGCACCAAGGGGCTCCTGTGGCAGGTTCCCGTGCCCTAACCCCGTCTCCTGTGCAAACTCCACTCAGCCCAGAGTCATGCGTGGGCAGCGATGCAGGGAACAGAGCGGGTCCTGGCCACCAGCTCAGTCCCTCCAGCTCCTGCTCCTCTGCAGCCTCCGCAGGACACTGACGGGTCTCCCCCTGGAATCCATTATTTTGGGGTTGCTCAGGCTGGGGATGGGCAGCAGCCACAGCTCAGGTGGGGGAGAGTTAAGCCCTGTCCGGGCTGATCTGAAGGTGGCAGCAGGGTTGCGATTGAGTAGCAGAGCAGCTGGATGCCCTTTTTAGCTCCACGTTGATACAGGCACTGGTGCAGCATCACTCGCACCAGCACCCGCAGAGCTGCTGGCCCGGGGGAGTGGGCCGAAAGCCTCGCACCATCCCCATAAACAATGGGGGTTTTGATGATCCCTTCTCTCCTGCAACAGGCTTTGATTTGGCTGATTACTTTGACCATCCTCTGGACACAACCACCAAACCAGCCAAGCCGACTCCGAAGCCCTTCCCCAGGCCCGGGAAGCCAGGTACTGCCGAGCTCCCCGCACCTTTGGGACTCAGGATGGGGGAAAATGCTCCCGAGGGAACTGGGAGCCATCCTGGGAGGCTGGGATCAGGTCTTGATAGATGAGCTCCAGCAAACACTGGTGACCACCAATAGGTGGCTTCAAAAGGCGACCACCTGCTCCTCTGCTCCTGCCGGCAGAGGAGATGCTCCAGGCTCTTGCTGAGACGCCAGGAGGGTTGGCACCAGCATTTAGCCATCTCCCCTCCCTTGCTGCCCCTTCTCTCCGTCAGCCCATTCTATCAGGAGGAAGTGGTGTGCTCCCAGCAGGGGACAGCAAATGTCGGACACTGTGAGCGCTGTGGCTTTGGGAGGAAGGGAAGGGCTCGGGGGCAAGTTCTCAGGATGGCAGCCACCACAGAAGAGAGAGAACTCTGCAGCAAACGTTCTAATTTATATTGAATGTGACGTTCATGGTATGAAACAATCCTGTTGGCAGCTTGGGTCAAGCGCCCAGTTCTCGCTCCTCCTCTTTTGTACCTGGTCAGCTCAAAACCACTGAAACCCACATGCCATAGCTGTCAATAAAGTAAATATTGTCACAGATTCAGACACTGGAGTCTTCTAAAAGTGCAGTTTTCCCAAGCATTAGAAAAGACTTTACTGAAAAGTGAAATTACTGAAAGAGTAAAACCAGGACAGAGGGTAACATCATTTTGGTCTTTTTTTTTATCCTCCCTCCCTTCAGACAACAGCTTTTGGGATGTCATCCACACCACCACAACCAAGAAGCCAAAAACTACAAGGGCCCCCCACAAGCATAATCCAGGTGAGGTCAAGCTCCCCAGCCCCTGCAGCTTCACCCTGGTGTAGGGAGAGGCTGGTGGACGTGCTGTGATGGTGGCACTGCCCCTCGCCCTGCCATTGCCAGCCTCTGCTTTCTTTGTTCATGAGACATCTAGGGGGAAAAAAATATCCTAAATAGAAAATCACATGGCAGACACAGTATCTTGGCATTATCCTGCACTTTCTCAAGGGTCTCAACAGCTCCTGGGCCATTCTATCTTTGCCTGATTTCAGGCTATGGGCTTGCTGTCCTCCTTGGCATGGCACAGCCCAGACACTCCGAGCTCCACCGACACACCCATCCCACAAGCTCAGGGCACCCTATGGCACTTGCTGCCTGTTCACACACAGAGTTTTGGCAATAGGTTCTACCAGGCTTCAGAAATAATTGATTTTGGACCGGAATAAGCTCAGGTGGGAGGGCTGAGTAGCTCAGCTTGGCTCTGTGCTGCTGTTTTAACTGCTGTTTAGCAATAGATGCTCTGTGAGGGCTGGGCTGGGTGGTGCAGGAAAATAATACCAAGAAATCACATTGCAGATCGCTCCAGCTGGCACGCCAGCACAGCACAGCACAGCCATCTCCATCCCCTTCCAGGTGTCCCTCTCCAACACTGCCTCTTCCTTGGGAGCGCCTGTCTGGCTCCATCCTTTCCTATCTGGCTTGATTTATCTGATTGTCTGGCACTGAAGCCGTGGTGCAAGACCCTTTCTGCAGGAAGAACATGGCATTTCCCACCACAGACAAAACGGGATGGGTTTGGAAGATCTGATGAAATATTCTATAAGCAGCTGTCAGAGGCCTCACGATCACTCTCCCTTGTACTCATGGGGGACTTCAACTGCCCAGACATCTGCTGGAAATATAACACAGGAGAGAGGCAACAGTCCTGGAGATTCTTGGAGTTGTCATGGAAGACAACTTCCTAACACAGCCGGTGAGGGAACCGACTAGAGAAGGTACCCTACTGGACCTGCTGATAGTTAACTCAGAAGGTCTCATGGGGGATGCGGACATTGGAGGTTACTTCAGACAGAGTGATCATGAAATGATAAAATTCTCAATTCTTGCTGAAGCAAGGCATGGGGCCAGCAGAACTGCCACCTTGGACTTCCGAAGGGCAGACTTTGGCCTCTTCAGGAGCAT
>BJBW01010766.1:1073-14726 GCA_004320125.1 Scolopax mira
ACAAACTCTGTTTCGCTTGCGAGGAAAAAGCTATTTTTTGAACAAGTTGAAGAGAGCTGACTTGCCTTGAAGTCTGTGAGTTTATGCCGTAAGCTGACATCACAGAGCAGAAATTGTGGCTCTTGCCAGACAGAGTATTTTTAGCAGGAGTTTCTTGATTGATTCAGCATAAAGGAAATTCCGAGTTGGATTTGAGAGGGCTGTCATCTCGTCTTTGTTTCAGAAGTCTAAGACCTCCTGTGGTCACTCCTGGAGGGATGAGAGGAGAGGGAGGGGAAAAAAAAAGCAATGTGGGTATTCTGGGACCAAAGGTAATTCCTGGTGGGATAAAAGAGAATAGGTATGAAGAGGAAAACATTTTCTTAAATATTAATCGAATTTATAACCGTGAATATTCAGGCTAGCAGAGGGAAAAGAAAGTAAACCCACCCAATTGAAAGGCAGTAGATGAAATAATCCAAACAAACAAGAGTCTTGGAACTTTAAAAAAAAAAAAAAAAATCCTTTATGGGGAAAATCCAGGAGATTACACCTCAGCTCTCATCTCTATTGGCATAGCTTGAGCTGAACCCGCGGCATGTCCTGCTCCTGGAGGAGCCCCCGCTCCCTGCCCCAAATAATCCTCGAGAGGACCTTCCCTTTGTGTGTCTGCAGTGTGAGCAGAGTTGATTGATGGAAGTCAGCAAGGTCTCTGCTGAGCTCAGCTTTGCTATGCGGCAGCCTAGGGCCACTGGACGTCACCTCCCTGTCCCTCCATTTATCCTGTCCTTTCGCTGATAGGATCTAGATAAAACCCAAGAAGAAATCAAGAAGCACCACGCCAACATCAGCGAGCTGAAGAAGAACTTCATGGAGTCCGTCCCAGAGCCTCGGCCCAGTGAATGGGACAAACGTTTGTCCACTCACTCCCCTTTCCGAACCCTCAACGTCAACGGGCAGATTCCCACGGGAGCGGACGGGGTGAGTAGCTCGGGGGGCACGTGGGTGTCACCCCTCTGCATTGCTCCAGGGGAGGGCTTCACCACCCAGGGACCACTCTCAGCTCCCCTTAGTTTATAGTTATATTGAATTTTAGTAATTAATATTGACTTTTAACACCTGTCATGGTCTCGGAGAGAATTGGTGCTTTAATCACGGTATCATAAAAATGTGATGGGGGTTTTTTTTTTTGGGTGGTGTCAAAAAATAATGCAGGAATTCTTCACCTGGTTTTGATCCTGCTTTTCCTGGAGTTGCTGTCATCCTTGATGTGGACTTACCTTCATGTGGCTGTTTTGGGGACTGGCGTTTTCCCGGTGCCAGGGAATTCATCTCCCCAAAATGTGGAAGCACACACCCCAGGAAAAAATTTCTCACTCTGAGGGTGGTGAGAGCCTGGCCCAGGTTGCCCAGAGAAGCTGTGGCTGCCCCATCCCTGGAGGGGTTCAAGGGCAGGTTGGAGGGGGCTTGAAGCAACCTGGTGTGGTGGGAGGTGTCCCTGCCCAGGGCAGGGGTGGCACTGGATGGTCTTTAAGGTCCCTTCCAACCCAAACCAGTCTATGACTCTATGAAACCCCCCCAAACAGCTATATTGAAGGGAAGTGTTACTTCTGAGAGAATATTGCAGGCGATCCAGTGGAGAACCACTAGGCTGGTAGCAGTTTTCAAAAGTCACTTTATCCTCCAGTTAATCCAGTATCTCATTGGGTTTAGACTTGCATTGGGATCTGCAGGTGCTGATCTGCTGTGAAGGCTTTAAGAAGACTCCTCAGGTGCCTACAGCAGGGCTGTTCATACGTGATGGAAATCTTTCTCCTTGCAGGACCAGTGTCTGTATGTCGGTAGCCACATACATTCATGGTTTCCCTGCTAATTTCTTTTAAAAAGAGGTAATTTTTTCAAAGAAACCAAGTTGGAGCAGTGGAGATGTGTCTGCCAACTGGTTTCTTCTTGAGTAACAGACAGCTTCTCTGTTTAACGCTGGTGTTACCCACCTCAGATTTGAAGCTTGTGAGTAAAACTGTAGTTAGAGACCCCGGTGATCAGGCACTTAAATAAGAAATGGTGGCAGCCATAGACTCTCCTGGTTTAAGCCTGGCTCCTGCCCACAACGGGGCAGATGAGCTCGTGCTTCATCTCCAAACCATTGCAAGGAAGATAGTTTATAAACACAAATAACCTTGCAGTGGATGGAGGGGTATGGGAGTAGGGACAAAGGGTTTTAAAGACCAAATTCACCATAGGTTCCTCGAAGTGTAGAGAAAAGCTGTGACAATTATCAGGCTTTCCCCCCCACCAGGAAAACAAAACGCCTAAAATGAACTAATGAGCGTTGATCGTTATCCTTGGAATGGCCCCATGTAACACATGGATGGATTTTCCCCTTTGTTTGCTGTGTCAGAGTGTAAATTCTGAAGGAATTTGGGCAGCAGAGCTCTGCCCGTGATGCCAAGTGGTTTCTGGATGTGTGGGTGGGATACAGTGGGGGCTCTCAAGCACCACAACTGCAGTTAAAGAATGTTATTCTTGATTATTGTGAAGAATTTTTGGCAAGGTGACCACGTGGTGGGGTCTTGAGGGACTGGTATCCATGATAACTGGATGCTGTGGCCTTGTCCCATCTAAGACCAAGGTGGTCAACAGCAACGTGAGGGTTGGTGTCAGCCCTGGGTTTGCATTTCTGGAAATTCCCTCTTAACCTGATCCTCTCTGAAGGGGTGAAGGTGGACACGTTCTGCTGTGACCTTTCAGAAATGCGTCTTTGGGAGGTACCTCCTGGGGAGGGTGTTTTCCTTCACCTGTGCATGTTTAGGGGCAATAAATCATGATGCAAAGCCATCCTCTTTCTCCTGTTCGTGGTGGTATCTTCCCCCTGCTGTAGTGGCCACAGAGAATCCTGCCATGGGCTGCTTTTCTGCATATAAATATATTTTATTTCAAGACAACTGAACCTTAACACGCTTTGTGTGTCCAGGTCAAGAAAGTCACTGTCCTATCTTCTGAGAGACAGGTTGGTGGCCTCAAGATAAAGCTGCTGGTCTGATATGTGCTGCTGGAGCAGACTTTTGCTATTGCGATGGCACTGAGCAAAAAAACTCAACAGCAGCTGCTGGATAACATGGTTGTTTTTTTTTTCTTTTTGGCTACACGAAGTAGTTTCGTATCTCACACAGGACTTTTGTGCTGCTGCAGCTTTTTGCAGCTTTCGATTCTGCTTATTTTTGGTGCATGGCTGGTTTGGAAAAAGCTGCATGAAAGAATATAACCGTGTATTCGGAGAGAAAAGCAATTAATGAAAGTTTAACGGTACCCTGTTCTTTTTATGTTGTCTTTCTTTCCGTTTTGGTTTTTTTTTGTGTGTGTGTGTTTCTTTCTTTGTTTTAATGACCATGTTACTCTTGCATTTTATATTTTCTTTTGCTACCCAGTCTCCCGGCTACTTTCTCCCCAATACTCATCACTTAGGGGTGTGCAAAGATTCGGTCTCAAAATACCGCACCGATCAGAGGAGATTAGTGCAGCTGAGAGAGCTCAGAGCCAAGTTTTTCCTCTCCTAAAGTGCCCTTGGCTTTGTCCAGGTCTGGCAAAAACTAAAAAGATGGAGAGTTACTGAACACCAACACGGCCCACAGTCTTTTCTGTATCCAACAGAAGCCCCAGAGCCCCTTCGCATGATCCCACGTGATGCTGTACTCGTGCTGGTGTGGGGTTTTTTTTAATATTCTTTAGACTCCAGAAACAAAAGTGCTAAAATATGGAGGAAAATTGAAGGAGCTGGTGACGCTCCTGCCTGTTCCATCCTTGGGGTTTCTAAGATGTAACCGTTTTTCACTTGTTATGGTAGAATTTTCAAAACTATTGACATTTTGATACTGTCGTCAGAACTTTAAAAAGAAAAAAAAGCCTTTTGTATCTGCACTGCAGTCTGGATTCCAACGCTGTTTAATGAACCCTGGTTTTTAAGGGGGCTGTAGCACAGGAAGCTCCCACAGACCACGTTTTTCAGTTTCTAATGCCTCGAACCTTTTTTCACCGACCATTCCAATTCCGAAACGCTTCGGTAGCTTTTGAGCATGAGCTTTTTCATGTGCTTTTCTGGGAGGGCAGGTGACAAAACCACACGTGATTCTGACCCAGATGCCCATCAGCTCTGCAGAGGGAACTGGATTTTGTAGCTCTGAGGCTGGTGTGACCCAGGCCACCAGCAGCTCTGCTCTCCAGGACAGGTTGTTTTGCTGCTGAGAAGAAGGCTGTCCTAACGCTTTGCACACCTCCAAGTGTCACTTTGGGCACTTTCCATCTGTCATTTTGTTCATCTCTCTCTGTCTTTCTTGATCTTCTACCACGAAAGCAGACACAGGAACGTCTGTTAGTACAGGATGAAGACAAACTAAAAAAGCAGGAGATACCTACTGAGACAGCCTTTCCCCTCCAAGGAAGCGAAGAAACTCTGCCAAAGGTTTCTATTCCAATTCCTGAAGAGCAGAAATCACTCAAAAAGTGTCAGCTGTACTCTAGCATTTTTCCTTCTCCACGTGTTCCCTTTATGATGTCCTTTCTCCTGGTGGTAGCACTGACTGTTTGGTGGCTGCTCTTTCTCTGAGTGGCAACAGGGTCATGTTGAAACCTCAAGACCAAAGCTCCTGAATGTCTTGGCCGTAGCCTCTGCTGCATCCTCTTCCTTCTTCTGGTCTTTGATCTCCGTGGTTAGCTCTCCCCTGGGAGAAGGGACACCCCGTCACCGCCGGGTTAATGCCGCTGTGTGTCCTCCTGGAGCTGTGAGCTGGGACCTGGCAAGGAGTGGTCACAGATTGTCATGTCCAGCCTGAAATTCCCTAGGGTGGAAATGCACCTTTCCCCAAATCATGTTCCCGAGTGCTGGGAGAGGGGAGAGGGGGAGAGTAAAGATGTGGGAGGAGGCATTTGCTTCTCCAGCCCCCGTAGCCTTCACGGAGGCATTGCTGAAAACTCATCTTTTTAGCTTGTTGGTTTAAAGGTTTTAGCTTCAGATGGTCACAAGCTGAAGAATGATTGTTGCCGGCCCCAAAGAGGCTTTGCAGCAATCTGCTGAATCTAATCCGTAACCACTCCTGTCCCTGGAAACTTAAGATTGGCATTTAAATGCAAAGTTGATGCAATGCAACATCTGCTGCTGTTGGTGTAGACTTAGAGACAGGGTCAGGCAGATCCTCATTTTCCTGGGGGAGGGAAAGCCTTTGGTTCCCTCTCCCGCCCCTATCCCCATTTCCAGGAAAATACATGGTGTTCTAGGAGAAAACCCATCGCAAGAAAATATTTATTGTACACCTAGATTAATCGTTTAATCATTTAACCATGAGTCTGGTGGTCTTGGTGCACTTCAGATGTGTGTTTTAGTTTTTTCTTCCTTAACTTTGGGTTGAATTAACTGCTGCATGTTTGCTCAGGTGACAGGAGTTGTGTAATCCACCCTTGGGGACATCTCCTCTGTTGGCATGTTGGCTTGACCGTCTTGGGACACGCTTCTAATGTCAAAAGCATCTATTGTTTGGAAACCGTTGCATGTTGTTTATCACCTACAAACAAACATCAATGTCTGGAGGATGCTCTGGTGATCCCAACTGAGCTCCGGGATGAGTGGACCCAGTTTGCCAACTGGAGGGAAGATGGGACTTTGTGTCTAAGGGGTTTCTCTTCTGTACATAGTCATTACGGGACCGGGCTGAGCCAAACGCTTCTCCTTTGGGTAGTAATTTCTCTGTTGCTTTCTCTGGAGGGTTGGTGTAGACACGATCACTCCTGACAACAGCCACCAGTGCCATTGGTTGGGGGCAGCTGCTCTTCAAATGTGTGAATATAGAGAAAAAATACATGTATCTATAACCCTCTATAGATCCGTATCTGTGTGAACAGTGTTATTTAGGAAGCTAGCAGATAAGCTTGCAGGAAAAAGACATAAGGCAAATCATGGCATGTGCTGTCTGATCTGAAGGACCGTGGTGTAATCACGGACCGTTTGAGCTGCCTCTTGCTTTCAGAGGTCGAGGCTCTCTAAATGCTGTCTCAGAAACAGGTCACTAGTGAAAACCTTTCCCTTTTAATCTCGTGGGAATCTTTCCGATGACTCTTGTAACCTGCTCGGATGAGTTCACCGGTTCGTGCCTTTAGGACTTCTGTTTTGTGAGGATGCTGATTTTATTTTATTTTATTTTATTTTTAATCAGAGAGTGTTCTTCCCTCTTTACTATCACTGCCTTTAATACACGGTCTTCCTCTTTCAGCCGTTGGAGGTGTGGAGGTCAGTGGGCTGTTGTGTGGGCAGCAGACGGGGCTGCATCCTGGGAACACACCACCTTAGGATGCAGGTGAAGCTCCAGTGAGCTCAGCGTGGAGTTTAGGAAGTCTGTAGTGGGAGGTGGGGAGGGATGCTGAGGTGCCACATGCTGTGTGGAAGATGCAGGATGGAAAAAAACCCACCACTGGGTTGGGGGATGCTTCTGGCTGGGATTCCCTGCCTGAATCTCCTTCCCAAAATGGGAAGGGACACGATGAAACCCGGGGACTGTTTGTTCTTCCCAGCCTGGCGTGGAGAGGGAGGGGAGGGGAGCTGATGGGGTCTCTCTCTGTCCGTTTTCTGTCCGTATTTCCTGGAGAAGAACAGTTTAGACACACACCTACTTCCTTCCAAAAGCCATCGCTCAGTTTAGCTGCCGTGGTGCCGCTTTGCTCAGCGCTGAGGCTACTGCCTGTTGGTTTTCTGAACCCATGATGAGTATTTCTAAGCCACCCCCGTGGTGTTTGTGAAGCCATGGTTTCTGAAGCCCCGTTTAACTGTTTCCAAAGGACCTGATGTCTAAAAATCTTTGCCCAGAGCAATATTTGAACCCGGCGCCCAGGGTGACTTATCCCAGAGTGACAAGAGACATGCTCTGTCACTTCAACTCAATTCTTAAACGGTCTCTCTTGTGCTTTTTCTTCTTTTAATCTCAAGATAAGGCTGGTATCATCAGCAAAAAACTTTGAAACTTTAGATTCTGAGAACGCTCAGGAACAATCTTTGGATTTACATAACTATTATCACCGCAGAGTATAAAGGAAATGAACGAATGCTTTATATTTATTTCCGTGGCAGTTGAGAGGCCAGTTGTTCATCCGGGTGGATGTGATCTCTTCTGACAGAGAAAACCTGTAGCTTATCAGGAGCAGAAACCTGTTCCATGTGTCATTGTGCTCCAGCCCCTTTGCCGTTGGCTTCTCTGCTTTTTTCCCATTTTCTTGCGAGGCAAAGGTAGTTACAGACGTGCCCCGGGGCAGCTGTGTAAGGTCTCTCTCCCACACGTTATATGGCTTGTTCCTCACATCATGTATCTCCTATATATCAGGTTGATTCCTGCTTTTCTCCCATCTCCCTTGATGTCCGTGCAGGATGCGGCGCTAGAAGAGGGGATTTTGGGATGTCTGCTTTGCACAGGGAGAGTTGATCCGCTCTAGTTCCGTTAAAGGGCAGAGGTCTCAGGGTTTTCCTAAAGGAACCAGCCCGACTGCTTTGCTCCCTTTATTCCTCAGGAACAAACTTGCTGCAAAACCCCGGCACCATCCCTGAGCCTGAGTGGTGGTGGATGGACGCACCCCGTGTGTGAGTGATGGAGAATTGGGTTATCCCTTCCATAGGGAAACTGGGAATGTCCCCTCAGCCAGGCTGGCGTGAGAAATCCTGAAACTCTCCTTCTGAATCTTAGAATCATAGAACTGTCCAGGTTGGAAGGGACCTTAAAGATCATCTAGTCCAGCCATCAACCTGACTCTGATAAAAATCACTAAACTAAGGACTACATCAACCCGTCTTTTGAACCCCTCCAGGGATGGTGCCTCAACCTTTTCCTTGGGCAGCCCATTCCAATGCCCGATAACCCTCACCGTGAAGAAATGTTTCCTAATCTCCAATCTAACTCTCCCCTGGTGCAACTTGAGGCCATTGCCCCTTGTCCTGTCTCCTGTGACTTGGCAGACAAGACCGACCCCCACCTCTTTACACCCCCTCTTCAGGTAGTTATAAAGCATGAGAAGGTCTCCCCTCAGCCTCTTCTTCCTCAGACTAAACAACCCCAGCTCCCTCAGCCTTTCCTCATAAGACTTACTCTCCAGACCCCTCACCAGCTTTGTTGCTTTCCTCTGGACCCGCTCTAGCACCATAATGTCTTTTTTTGTGGTGAGGGGCCTAAAACTCCTGAGGCTGCGTTAGGCATCGGGCTCCGTGTGCGGTGGTCAGTGGTGATACACAAGAGGTGTGCGTTACTGTACAACAACATCCCTTTTTTTCTTTTCCATTAGTAAAAGCAAACAGAGAAATGAGGGTGATGGCCACATCTCCTGCCGTGTGCTGCTCTGCCCTGCAGGTCAGCAGGTGAACTGAGGGCTCTGGGCAACCCTCAACCCAACCAACTCAGGTTTGGGTACGGAGTTGAGCTCGCACCAGCTCCTCTCCCTTCCAGTTTGTGCAGTGACTAGTGATTGCCCCAAAAAGCAGCTATTCCATATTTGCTTCCTATCCCAAAATAATGAGAAGAGGTGGGCTTCCTCGGGCAGCAGATGGAAGGAGTGAGTCTGGGCTGGCCTTGCTGTGTCCCTACCATGGGGCTCCTCGAGAAGGTTCTGGGCAAAAGTGTCTTTCACTTCACAAAAGGGTCAGTCACTTGTTACTCCAAGAATTATTCCACCATTTTGGTGGGCTTTCTTTTTTCCTGGTCATAAGTTGATGGCGCCTGTTCTGACATACAGACTGAGGTAGGATGCTTTGTGGAAGGTTTTAGCCCAAAGAAGGGTTTACAGATTCATTTAGAAACTCTTTGGTCTGTCCTTACTGGTGGGTGATGTTGGAGAACCTGGCAGTGGTGGTTCCTCTTGTGTCCCTGTTGGCATCTGTCCTGGTTTGTGAAGCTGGAGGGAAGGTTGTAGCCTTGGTTTGTGCCACTTTGGGATGTCCTGGCAGTGCTACACGGTCATGTTAAATCAGTTTATAGGGACTAAAAACACTTTCTTTTTTTACCTAAAATGCTCTCTTTTGGAACACTTTTTCGGTTTTGTATTTTTTCTCAGATTTTTCTTTGTAAATATGTACATTTATCATTAATAAATGTTATTGCAAATCAGATTCTTCTGCTTATTAACACTGCTTATTAATAACAAAGCTACATACAAACAGTGCTAACGACTTCCTCTAACTAACCTTGGACTGTTAATTGCTTTCTCAAAGCAGGAGCCATCAGACCTCGGCGCGTTATGGGTTGTGTTTGGGGTCCTGGGTCTGCTGGACACTGGTGTGGTTTTCCTGCTCCTGGGGAGCGTGGATACGCTCTTAAACTGGCCAGAATAATTAAATTGTGGATTAAATCCAGCTTGTTTTAAGAAGGGCTTTGTTAGACGAGGGGTCAAAGGGCTACTTGATGGAACACTAACACCTTCTCCCTCTTCGCTTCCGAGACTGAACAGCAGGACAAATCGCTTGCAGAAAGTTGTCCCGAGGGCAGAAGCCTCCTGAGTCCTGTGCAACGTGACTGCAAGAACCTCTGCCCCACATAATTGTATGAATTTGAGGACAAAAATGATGCTTTCTGGTTTTGTAAGCGAAGAAACCGCGTTCCTGATTAATCACCGCCAACGCGAGTTGGGTTTGAGCTGGTCGAAGCCGCCTGACGTTGTGCCTAGAGGCTATAAAAAGAACTGGTCTTGCTTCCAGCTCCCTGCTTTTCTTCTGTCAGCTTATTTATACTTCTGGATAAAGCCTTTGGCTCGTCCCGTGGGGTCGGGAGCCAGCTCAGGAAAGCGAATCCGAGCACAAAAACGACGTGAGTCAGGAACCCCCGACCCTTTGCGACGCCACCAGCAGCTTTTCTCTCCACGGAGGGAATTTGGAATATAAAGTGCAAACACCCCCCCTCCACACATCGAGGGGACCTGCCCTATGGAGGGGTGGGAAAGGGGGTCAGGGTGAATGGGGAGAGAAAAGCCTCTGGAAATAAGCCTCATTAAAATAAGGCTCAGCAGCCTTATTTTAATGACTGACTGATTGATCTTGAGGCCATTGCAGAGTGGTCGATTGGAGGTTGGAGGTGGCTGCTGTGTATCATGGAATACCTCAGGATTCTTGGTCGTGCCAGCAAGTTAATCATTATTGGCTTGTAGCACACCCTGTATTTTCTAGCATTACTTTTAACTTGGGTCAAATTCTCTTTTTTACCCTTCTGTCGTCTGTGATCAGATCAATAGCAAGTAAAAAAGCAGCCTCAAAAATGCAAATCCAAGGGTAACAGCCAGGGCGTGTTGTTGAACGGCTTCTAAACTTCTGAACTTCTATCTTTAAGGCGAAGCAGTTCTGTAAGGCCTGGCAGGTATTGTAAAATAAGGATCTCTTTTGTGATATTTGTGATACATTTTACCCAAGTGCTTTGGCAGCCGTGAGCTTGAGCGTCGTTTGGTCGGGGAGTTCTCACTGGTGAGTGTGGTTCATTGTAAAAGCAACATCCTCTGCGTGTGCATCTGCAGCCAGTGGCATCAAGCCTGTTCTGCTCATGTGGAGGTTTGGGGATAACCTAATAACACACAGTTGTCCCCCAAAATGGGGTCTGGGTGGCACCAACAATTGGAATTTCTAGCATTTTAGTGATTGTAGGGCGTTAGCGTGCACTGATATTTCATATTTGTATACATTTCTATCAACTGGTTTTGTTGATATTTTTATCAACTGGCAGGTTGACTTCATTTTATGACTCCTTCAGCCTCCAGTAATGCAGAAAACTGGTTTGGGGTGAAGGTGATGGAATATTTCTGAGAGGAGGCGATGCTGATTCGTACCCATATATCCTGACCCAAAACTGCAGGGCCTTGAAAAAACAGAGGCAAAGAAATTTCTACCAAAAAAAACCTTTGTAAGAAAAATAACATCCTTTTGGTGGCTGCTATTGGCTGTGCAATCCAGCCTGTTATTAATTTATCCCCAGTCTGAATCCTCATATGTCACTTCTCGCACTGCAAGGCTTAAAGGGAGCTGTGTCCCTGGGGTCTGTCACCCCCCTGGGTGACAGGGCCCCCCTGGGCCACAGCAGGGAGATGCTGTGGCCACATCCCTGTCTGGTTGGATTTGTTTCTCCCGGGGGCACCGCATCCTGCCCCGGGTTGTCCCCACACCGTGTGTGGCTCAGGCCCATTGTCTTGGATGAGGGCACATCCCCCCGGTGGGTTCCGTGTCTCTGGAAACGAGCCTTTGGCTGCTCGGACCCTTCCAGGTTTCATGGGTCTCAAGGAGAACTTGGAACTCAGCAAAGCTGAGCCCGAAAAATAGGGATGCTTTTGCATTTGCAAATTAAAATAAATCATGATAAGATCAGAATTTGCAACAGACGCTCAATTTCCTAGGGGTGGGGGCTGGTATTTTTTTTTATTATAAAATCTTTTCTAGCCTATATCTTTGTTCCTGTGTCTAAAAAATGCAGTTTGCATAGTCGTGGTTTTTTTAAAAAAAGTGTGCAAATAGACAATTTCTATATAGAAACCAACACCTTTCAATTAGTCTGTCTTCTGACGGGTAGAAGGTTCTTCTGATGGGTTGATCTTATCAGGATTTTGTTCTGTCCCCCTCCTTGCATGTTCGTTGCCGCGCTTTGGCTCTTCTGACCAGCAATGTGTGTGTGCACCAGGCTCTCACGGCAGCTTTTTCTCCTCCTTTATGCTTTTACTGTAGAAGATACTTCCAAAAATGCCATTCCCAAACGTCTTCTCCATAAACCTGTGTTTCTGTAGCTGCTTAACCTGCTTTGTTTTTATTCTTCCTCTTGGCCAAAGGAGCGCCTGGCTGGTGTGGAAGGAAATCTTCCTCCTGGGGAATTTTCTGTTAAACTCCAGGAGATGTACTGTGTCTTCTCAAGGTCCCATGATGAATTTGCAAGATATATATAATTAAGAGAGATCAGTGTATGGGCAGTATATAAATACAGCTTTTAGAGCAAGGTTAAGCTATGCTGATATCAGTCAAGGTTGATAAGCTCTGTTCCTGTTTTGTGAGATATTGCTGTGGTATCTTGTGTTAGGCAAGATGAGGGTGGAATCTAGATGTACTGCTGGAGGAGCACCTATGGAAGGGGTTTTCCATCAGAAATAACCCTTCCTGTGTGCGGGGTCAGACCTGGTCATCGTGGTGCCAATCTCTGTCTCTTTGCTCCTATTAAACGTATTTTCCTAAGCAACAACCCAAGAGAAGCCCACAGGGCTGGAGATCCTAATGGATGGAAATCCTAATGGATAGAAATCCTACAGGCAATCTCTGTGCAACATAAAGAACCAGGGAACTGAAAAATACCTGGGAGGGATGATGGAAGAGTCCTTTTCTTGAAATGATACTAAAATAAGCCTCTATTTGCTCCTCCATAAAGCAGCTCCTGCTCTTAATGGACTATTGAACGCTGCCATTAGGTGAGGTCAGTTGGGGTGAAAGCCTCTGGTGTGCAGAGGAATGCACTGTAGGAACCCACAGGCTTCAGGCCTCACATTTTAAGCACAAATTACAGATTTTTTTGTTTGCCAGACAGTCGTCTTCGTAGAAGGTGAGGCAAGGGTCACACTTCCTCTCAATCCCACCAGCAAAATCAGAACAACAGTTGACAAAATGGACTTGGCCAGGTTTTTATGGAAACTTAATCACTGGTTTTGGATGAACAGATACGTGGCTATTTTTATACAAAGTAACCAGAAATCAACCGTGAGGTTAGTTATTGAGAAGAAATAATAATGGCGTTGATTAAGCAGTGTCCCTCTGGGGTTTGTCCCCCTCCTTGTCCCCTCACACTGGGTGATGTGACAACTCCGATATGCGTAGAACTGTGAGTGCCCATATTTTTACTCCTTCTTATTAAGGGTTTATTCTGTGAAGGCAAATTTCCATGTCAATGATGAGAGAAAGGCAGTTTCTAGCAGGGCTGTGGCCGTCGTTCGCTGCTGGTGACTGAAGCTCTGCTTCTCCCTGCCTGGCAAATATTCATCACTCAGGCATTTGGGGAAAAAAAAAACCCAAACAAACCTGACTTTTTGCTAAAGCTTTCTGTCTTGTTCATGTTTTAACTCTTCTCTCCTGTCACTGTCTCTTCCCTCCTGGCCAGAGGGCTCCCAGAGGTGTGAGAAGACCTGGTTGAGACCTTGCTGAGGAGCTGAAGAGTAGCACCAGCCTTGGTTAAACCCTTGGCACGCTCCTCCTGAGATTCTGGGGTGCTCTAGTTGGGCTGGCTCCTTGGAACCTGGGGTGCTTCGTGTCTTCTCTCCCATGTGGTAATTATCTCCTTACCTTCAGGAGGTTTGGCTGCTCCCGAGGTTTCCGGCTAGCTTTTGGGGATAGAGGGAGTTTACAAATATTTTGTTGGTGCTGAGTCAATGGTCAAATACAGCTTGTTGGGCGCTCAGCTGGACCACGCACTCGGCAGCGATGGGGTCAGAGTGCATCAGTGTGAACATTGGGCTTCCCCAACTTAAAGCCCCCTTTCTTTGTTCCTCAGCTGAAAAGTCTTGTGCCAAGTTTCATTGAAGTGAACAATAGGATGCCCATGAGCCAGCAATGGGCCCTTGTGGCCAAGAAGGCCAATGGCATCCTGGGGGGCATCAGGAAGAGTGTGACCAGCAGGTGGAAGGAGGTCATCCTGCCCCTCTGCTCTG
>BJBW01010768.1:0-23723 GCA_004320125.1 Scolopax mira
GATTTTGAGAGAAAAATCTACCTTCAGGAAAAAAACCCCAAATGCCAAGCAAGCAGCCAGTGCCTCACCTTCAGGCCTGCAGAAGCAAATGGAGGCAATGAGTCTGGGTACCCCAAACTGAACCACCACCACCAGTGATGCCAGTTTCAAACTGGCAGGAAGATTTCTGGAGGTCAGAACCCCACACAATTCATACAGCTTGCTTAGTTCCAGTGTGATTTTTTTAGCACTGTATGTGGTTGAAAATTAAAGCAATATACACTAAGGCTCCAAAAAACTTCTCCAACTTGTTGAGATGGATGTGATTGCCAAATACCTAACTGGTATAAATTAAAGCTAGTTGCAGGCACGCAGAGAATGGAGCCAGTAAGAGTATTTTTATAAAACATAATCTTCCCATCCTGTTCCCAATATCCTTCCCTTCTCAGGTTTTTACAGATTGTTTCTTTGATGGAAGTGGCATTATCCAGCAGCCAAGTCTTTCTAAATATATCTTTAACTAATCACATGCAATCAAAGCACATTTACTATAAAAGCAAAACAGCTTAACCCAGTAAAATTATTACTGTTATACAAGTGCTCCCCATTTCCGCATGGAAAAGTGGTGAAATAGCAACCAAAGACAGCAGTACAGTTTTGTGTTTAATAAAGAGCTTGTGATGTTGTTGCATGCTACCAAATTTCCCCAATCCTTCACATTAGCATTTCATAGATACTCAACATTAAAAGAAACTGACAAAAGAATCATCATACCCTTTCCTTTATATATTGAAATGTTCTATATTTGCATTTTACAAACTCTTCAAGCAAAGCAGTACATGAAAAAAAATAATTTGAAAATATATTAGCATCGGTCCATACACCCTAAAAAGCTGGAATAATGGCAATAAATTGGTCTTAAACTACAGATTAACTTAAACTTTAGGATTAAAAGATCGAGTTTATTTTCTCCATGCATTCTTAAAAAATAGGCCACATTTCTACTGCAAATCTGAGACATATTAATTCCTTAATACAAAAATTTCACTTATAATTGTAGATAAGGAAGTATTTAACTTCAACAAGTACAGATATACTAAAGATACAGTGTATTTTTTAGCAGGGGTGAGTGGACACCCACAATGCCACAGTAAATCTTCAGAAGATCTGAAAATGTTCTTGATACAACCAGTATATGTATATTTATCAGACTTTTACAAGGAACATAATAGCTTGTCTCAAAAATGCAAGAGCTCCACATCTAACTCTCAAGCACTAGGAAAAAAGCTGTACAATCAGATATATGTTTTACAGGAAAGAACACTGAAAACTCCTTAGAAGATGGGACAAATTAACAGTGTCGGTTATTTTATGCTATTTCAGCACTTGAAAAAAATATTAAATTGTTTGGACAAATGTTCAAATCTGCACATCTGTTTTGATTATTTGTGGAGCTTGCAAGTAGTAATAAAAATTTTATAGCATAAAAATTAATTTTCTCTTAAATGAATCATAGAATACCATGTTGGGAGGGTCCTCATGGATCATCAGGTTTGACCGTTCTTGGCAAAAAGCACAGTCTAGACAAGATGGCTCAGCACCCTCTCCAGCTGGAACTAGAAAGACAAAGTCCTGCTCCTGATTCTCTTTGAAACAGAAGGGGCACCTTTTCAGGCGAGCCAGAGAAGTCAAAAGGACAACTCCTCAAAGATTAAACCCCCCTAGACACACTACTACCATGAAACATCAGACGTGTTATTCTGAAGACTTAAATTCTCTGTTTATTCAAAGAAAAATGGAATAGGCAAATTATCCCAGAAGCAGTTCTCACTTCTAACCTGTGAAGTTGAAGTGTATGGAAAAAAAGAGGCTAGGTCATTCATTATCTGCATGGTATTAAGTCTCTGTTGTTTCAGAACTGCCTGGAAGTCTCCTTTGGTTTTGGGGAATGATGGTTTTGGGTCCAGCAGGAACAGACCAACACTTACTTCTTGCGAGGCACTGAAAGACCCTACAGAAGAGCACTCAGCTGCAACTCCTCTGAAACACAGAGACAAGCCCTCCAAAACCACTACTCTCATTGCTGAGTAAGAAATAAAATCCGCAGCCTCGGGATCATCTGTTCAAAATTTATAGAACTATAGAGAGGAGCCTGTATCCTTGCTCTTGAGACACACAATGACAGGCACACTCAAGCTGAGCCCATACTTGAACTGCCAATAGGGCTCAGTGCACTTCATACATGGAAGAATACGGAAGACAACCCTGCTGTCTCAACAGCTTCTGAATAAACCAGAGAAACACACGTGCTGGAAGACATGTCAAATATATGCCGAATGCAGGAAGGAACAGGAACAGCAAATACATGCTTCAATAAACATGAATTTTCAAGACAGCTTCCTTATATCAAGTTTTTAAACATAAAAATCATATAAACACAGAGGACTTAAAAACAATTACTTATTTCATGCAAACAGTAGTCTCAAGATACATTAAGGGGGAATAAACATAGAAACGATCAACATATACAGTTTATGGTTAATTTTGAAACCCTAATTTTGCCTTCCCTAAAAATGCATGCTTAACACAGACAATAAAGTAGCATTTGCAGAAAAGATGCAGAGAGAAATGGTTGAAAAATTAAAGAGAAATACCAGTCCTATTGCACCAGCCTGCTTCAGTCTGTAGCTTGGATTGCTAAGCAACCAGAACATCACGTAGAGCATAAAGTAAGATTGCTGGGAAAATGGCAGAACAAAAATGCATCCTACTTGGAGGCCCCAATACCATCATTGAAACATTTAACACAAGTGTCTTTCATCCATCAATTTAAAATGCGTATTTTAAACAGAAAGCTGAAGGGAGAAAATATGATCTGCATTCAACTGCAAAAAAACCCCACACTTGTATGCAATTTAGATTTTTAAATTAGATTTTCAAAAAAGATTTGTCCCTGATAAAAAGACAATCCACAGAAGTGCCAAATAGTTTTAAAAGCTGTTTGAATAACTTTGGTATTTAAAATATTTTACATACCTATTTTCCAAGTGTTTTTCCAAACAGATCTTAACAGCAAAGTAAAGCAACATGCAAACCACAAATCACATCATGACTGTACTGGACTTAGAAAGAAACCCAAGAAAAATAGAGCTGTTTTAAAAGTGTTTTAGATGCCACAAATACACTGAATTACTCACCTAAAATGAGAAATAAAAAAGTGACGTTACAATTTTGAGAAAGCATTAACTATTAAATCATAGCAACAACTAATTAAAATATACTCATTACACAAAAGCTTCCTGGTCATGCAGGCTTGGGAAAAAAACCCAAGAAAATCTTTCAAATTCTCTTCATTGTCATACAACATAAGAAACTTTTCTTCCCGTATTTAAATTTCTAAAATTCATTTCTAAAAACAAGTATAAATAAACAAGTACATATACTATAGAAAGCCTACATATTCAAATTAAAAATAGGGGAAATCTCTTATTTGAATCCGGCGTTCGTGATTTTTGGGTAAGGTAAACAAAAAACAATTTAAAAATTTAACTATTTAGCTATTTAGATGGCTAGGTACAAGCAATTCTTGTGTACACATATGCACATTTTTAATGTCACACTAAAAAGACTAACACCTGTCATTTAGTAAGGAATCTTTACTTCTAAGTCTCAATTAAAAAAAAAAAGATTACACTGTCTTTAAATTGTATATATGTATCTTATATTTGGAAATCTGACTAAAAAACAACTGAATGAAGATAAGACCATTTAAAATACCAATTATGAATTGTTAAGTGTTAATGGCTTTCAGTTAATTTTGACAGTGCAATGACTTGTTAATGAAGATAAAGTTTGTCCAGCAGGTTGTCAGCAGACACAAAGCGGTCCAGGAGGGTGAATTAAAGTGTGGGGTGGAAGGGACAGGTTAGTTCTGACTTGGAACCTGTGATTTGCTGTTGATCCTCATCCCCTAAATACAGTTAACTACAAACAAATCTATTCTCTTACTGAATCGCCTGGCTGTAGCCTTAGCTAACAAGAGATGGCTGTCAAACCAACCTTGGAGAAACAGGACCACTTCAGTCCTCCTGGAGCAGTCTGAACACACAGCTAGAACTTAAAGAACATAAGCAAGACCTAAGCAGAGAACTACAACCATTACACAACAGCCCCAGCCTGAACCATTGCTGGAGGGAATCACTGTAAGTGCTAAAAGCTGAGGGCTTTCCCAATTTCTATCAACACACATGGAGCCAAAACAAGTCACCTTTCCAAGGTTCAAAGGACTAACCTCTAGATTAGACCCAGACCTAGAAGTATTTATCAGTATCTATCCACGCCAAGGTTCAATCTGTTTTGTGTGTTGGTATGGAAAGGAACATCCTCCCAAAACCACAGTGCAGAGCCTGAATAAACACTGTATTTTTCAGTATTTTTGAGGCCAAACAAAAAAAGAGACTGTAAAAGAAATGCAAGGTTTTCAGTTGAGCTTTTGATACGTCTACTTTGAAATACAGACTAGGAAAAAAAAAAAAAAAGACTGAGTGCCTCTCAGCTGTTCTGTGTGTTCATGTCTTTCTCCAGACAGTAAGACAAATAAAAAAAAAAAAAAATAACGTGTGAGCCCACTCCTGGTTTGTTAGGTAAAGCTAGGAATACCAAAAGGACATCACCAAAACCTTAGCAACACCAGAGAAAGCCAGTCAGCAGGTTTTGTTTGTACCAGAGACTTTTTCACAAGGTTCATACCAAGAGCAGGAATAGGATGAGACAATCTCACACAAGGCATTGATGTTCTTTGGTCAGCTTACAAGAAGTAAGAACCACGGAGAAATATTGAAAGAGTAATCAGGAAACCAAGAGAAATGTTCACCTACAAAATAGAGACAGTATCTTTTAGTTTGTATAAATTATCAACTACAACACGGTAAATTATTAGCCTTTAGCAACAAGTCAACCAAAGAAATTTCATCAAGGAGACAAGAAAATTCAAAAAAAAAAAAAAAAGCATCAAGACAAGAATTCCAAAAGGTAAAAGAAATTTAGTGAAACATTTATCTACTTAATTGATTACACACTAAAATGTTGGAAGGTATTTTGCAGATGTTTATTCTTTCATAACACAACTAGAGTATTTGATTAGGAATTTTCTCCTAGTCCTTCCTAAATCACTTCTAAGCACTAAAATATAATAAAGATAGTTCCATTTAAGTTGTTCCACTTAAGACACAGAGGTATTTCACTTTTGTTGCTGCATTCAATTTTTATTTTTGGAAATTTGAGTTGCACTTAAAAGTCTTCTCCTTTAGTGTTGTGATGATTGGACTCAGTGCCATCTTGCAAGTTGAATTACTCTTTTGTCGGTTTAGTCAAAGATGGGTTCTTGTTACCATTGCAGACTTTGAGTTTCAATCTCTTCTGTAAGTCATCTTCCAAAATCACAGCTCTAAGTCCTTCACATTGTTGATCTCTGTCTAGTCCTTCACACTGGAGTCATTACTCATTCAAAAGTAGTCTCTCATATAATCTTTCTGATGTAGCTAAAAGCTCAGACACACTAACAAAGGATTCAGAAACAAAACTTTTTTAAGTCTACTTTCCTATGGATTAACTGCAGCATGAGAAAAGAAAGAAAGCAGCACCATAACTACTTTAGGCAATCATCTTTTCCATTTCACAGTCTTATGGAGGTATTTTATATCAGAATAAAGACTCATCAGTAACACAGAGTCAGACAATTTGGTCACAAATACTTATCTTTTGTAAGTTTGATTCAAAAGTCTTCTAATAATCATTTGTTTGTCAAACAATCAAACACCTGTAGACATTGACTGGGGAGTTTCTGTACTCAGTTCACGACAATAGTCAAGTTGCAATCTGTGCTTTAGTACTCCTACTCTTGAAGAGGAATACAATTGCCTGTTCAAACCACAAATTCTTTGGGAAATGAGATTGCATATTCACATGATACTAAATGTAATGGAGGTATTATGTCAGCAGCTTTTCAGGTGGGACTGAGGTGTTACAATACAAACATGACAACCAGCTCCTCTGAACAACTGCCCAATTCGTCACTGCGGCTGGTAAAGCAACAGCACTATTCAAATTAATTTCTATTTCAAATAAATGGACTATTTCAAATAAATGGAATTATTTATGTGTAAAAGCTTCAGGAATATAGGGGTGGAAAGCACGTAAAGTTACAAAAATGACTTGTGATACATACATGAAAACTCTCTCAAAATGTTTGTCTACTAGTGTTTGTCAGAAGATATACTTTTACTCTCTCATCTAACAAATTTTTTGTCCCAAAACAAAATTTCTCAACTATGGAAGGTTGGTCAACCTTTCGTATCGTAAGTACTAACTAATTTATTTCAGTACCACAATTCTGCAAACTACAGATAAATGTTTACCAGTTTTAATTGCATGATTTAAAAAAAGGCTTACAGAACACACTTTTACAACATATTACTTCTTTTTTTTAAAATTAGAAATTGTCCTAGAAGTCTCTCGTTCACTACAACTCAAACAAAAAAGTGAAGGCAACAATGTTATGCATTTTCTACTCTCCTAGGAATTTATTGCAAAGATCCTTTTAAGGAAGAACAATAGATGCGTTGATAACACCAAGAGAACAATAGGTTCAACAGATAACACAATCAAACCCTTAATGCTTTAAAGTCCAGAAAGTAAAGACATAAGAACAAAACACTGGCAAGGAGTATACATCAAAAGCTGTCTAATGAACCAAATTAATAACCTTAATTAATGCCTTAGCTACCTCTGGTAACTTCCTAGTGAAAAACTCAAACAGACATTGCCTGTATCAGCAGCAAGGATAATATTTTTGAATAAATGGCATTTTAATGATAAATTAAAAGAAAGTTTGTTTATACACAATGATTTTATATGCTCTAAGTGTAAGGGCTATGCCTGGGATTAAAAAAAAAAAATCCTTCCCTGCAAGTCAAAATGCATGCTACAGAGAATGAAAAAAAGCATTAATTCAGAACTGTACATCATTTGCTCACCATCTGTGCAAGTCTCTGGAACAATAAAAAAAAAAAAAAGATTTGCTGTATGTCCAAGGCAGTTTTTAATTTTAGAAGTGAAACATATGATAAATGTACCTACTGCATTGACTCTGATATTTATAAAAGTTACTTAAATCCTTTATAGAATTGAACAATTAAAATATGAAGACTGAAGTACAGATACAAGGACTGGTACTCTTCATCTCCTCCTTCCACCCCTTTACTTCCCCACTAGCATCTTGCTGATTTAAAATTAAGATAGTGTTCTACCCACTACCTGATTCAACCTATGCTATAAACAATAAACGAAGGACAATTACCCCAAATTTTTAGCACTCATTCTGCATTTGCAAGTTTATTTTCTAATTCTGGTAACATGTAAACTTATATTTTAATATTTAAAAAAAAATATCAACAAAAGCAAGTTCTTATGTAATTATATTAAGACACCTCATCTACTTCAAGTCTTCTGAATGAGCAAATATCTTGAAAATCAACAAATAAACCCTACATAATGCAATAGATTGCACACCAACTGTCACAACTACATGGAATACAGACAAGACCTATGGAAAAAAATTCAACTAAGTAGGGCTTTATAACGTCCAAATCTAACTCAAACAACCACAGCCTTCCCTGAGTGAAACTGCATTTTAAAATTCTATTGTGTTACGCTAAATCAGTGCAAAATAAGACAGAGCATACTTATGTCATACTTGTTCCCCTTCCCCTTGGGAATGAGCAATAAAATCACTGTTCCAGTTAAGGGACACAAGTGTTCCCTTCAGGAAAATGAACACACTATTAAGATGACTTTGACTGAAGGAGTCACCAGCTGCAGAACTCTTTATGGTGTAAGATAAGTATTCATGATAATGACAAAGAAGTCAATCTGTTTTCAAAACATACAAGGGAATGACAACTTAGGTTTCTACCTTGCTTTACCAAATGCTGTCTGCCTCACCGTATAGACCAACCAAAATCTGGATGTTATTTCTAGGAAGCAGTCTCATTTCCTTGCAAATTTTATGTATAATATACCTTGTGCTGCACTAAACTTACTACGAATGAGAGGAACAATTCTTACTCATATGAAACTTCATCTAGCATCCAAGACAAAAATGCAAGACAATGGCTGTCTTCTACTGTCAACAAACAACACTGTAATAAATATGCAATAAATACTTCCGAAAGTAATGTTTCTGAAACCAAAATTATTGTTTTCTAACAGCTTTTGATACATTTATTGCACTGTGATACGAATACTTCATGTATCGTAATACACTAAAAGTATTAAGCATTGCCAAAGCCTGCAATCATGCAATTGCAATATATTTTGAATAGATAACAGTTCTCAACATTCCAGACAAATACATAAACCAGTGTATTTATTCACTGTGTGTATGAAAACTAACTGCACAGGGGGAGGGAAGAGCATCGTGTTTTTCTCCCATGCATTTCACTTCCCACACAACCAGGAAGGGCAAGATGCTTTATTCCCCAGTCACTGTATAAAAAATAAATAAAAAAGGAGGACAGAATGCCACATCTAAAATCCATTCCTAATTCCCTCTCTCAGGATGGGAAGGAGGAGATCATGATGAACCAGACAGAAACAAATACCTAACCAACTCAGGGAATCAGTAAGTTGTCTCCCACTACCTCATGTTTAGATCAGGAAATGAAGGCTGAATAAACAAGATTCAGAAGTCACATTAAATGTATTACACAGAAGCTAGGAGAACTTTTCTAGTTTGGCTCATAAAAAGGGATGAGAGTATTGTATATACTGAGAAAAACTTAATATGATTTGGTACACGGATTATTAGATACCAAAATGACCTGCCAAGGAATTTTGGCACAAATTCATGGGAATCATAAAAATAAAGAAACATACCTGACAAGTTCCATAGCACTGGAAAAATTAAGTGTTCTTGAGCACTGAGAGCAAAGGGCAAAGATTTCCAGGCTTTCTAATGTGTGTGGCTTCTCTTACCATCACATCCCTTCCATCCTAACTGTGATGAAAAAAACATATATATTCACAGGATACATTTTTCCCAAGAGTCCACAACAGCAGACTGGTTGCTCAGTTAAGACTACCCCTCACTTGCAGTACAGGCTGGTTTCTTTACATGTTTTCTGCACCCAAGATGTTAACAAAAAAACCCAAAAAACAACAACAAAAAAAACCCAAACAAACAAAACCCACCCCCCTAAGAAAGCGCACAAGTATGCAAGATTTCTAATGCCAAGACAACGTAAGTCCTTTTGCAAATATTTATTTTTAAATTTAAAAGCAGAAATAGGCAATTTGTTTATTATAGTTTTTTCATATTGAAGATCTAATCTTTTAAATAATTCTTCTTCCCACATGCAACACACTGAAAAACAATTGCAGAGCTCTGAGGAAAGCCAGCACCTGCAGGAAAGGGTTTAATCTGGCAACTGCTGGTGTTGTTGAGTTATTCATCACATAAATCTCTTATTAAGTCCCACCTCTTTCCTGTAGTTCTAACCGTTGGAGTTTGAGAAAACAGACCTCGTTTCATGCTAAACTCCCACCACTAAGCAGCTGAATCTCCTACATTACTTAGGATACTGTTCGTGAGAGCAGACTTCACATGGAGTCATGCAACATCCTGTTCCAAGCCAAATGCTCCAGATGGGATATGTTTCACTGCTGCCTCCCCCTCCCCAGCCCATTTAAGCTTGTTCTTTTTTCTTTGAAAGCATTTATCCCAAATTGATGCTGTAACAGCATACTAACACTGACCTTTTAAGAAAAATACAGACAAATCAAAACTTACTTTAAATAATCTAAAATACTACTAAAAAAAAAAATAACTTGAATTATCAAAATATTTATATTATCTACCCAATTAGCAAAATTACCTCTACAGGAAAACAAATGAAGCAGCTCTCCACTGCAGGAAAACCTGCCTTGTTTCAGAAAGTTTACTAATCATTAAAAAGCTTAACAGCGTTGCACATGTTACTAATCTAATGGAGGTTCTCATCGACATAACAAGGAAAAAACTGTCTAGTCTGCTGATCGCTCTGAATGCTGGCAATTTCTCAAACATCTGCTAAAGGTCAGATTTCCACTGCATGGAACCAATCAATGAAGCTACACAACACTCCCAGCGCCATTGGAAGTGCCAAACAAAGACCACTGTTTTACATAAGCAAAGAAACACAGCCTGAAATCTTCCAAAACACTACCAGCAAAGTCTTCACTCCTGTCACCACACAGAACACGTCTACCTGGCAAGGGTTGTTAAAATCTATTCTAATTTTGCTTTTTCTAGCAGAAACAGAGGTACTTAATGCTAACCTATTTTTACACATTGTGAAGTAGCGTGCAGCTGATACTACATACAGAGAAACGTTACCAAGGAAATAATGAACACATACTTATTTAAACAAAGGGGATTTTAATTTAAATGTTAATCATAATTTTAAAAGTTTCAGAAAAGTGTATATTTACACATTTGGTGCCTTTAACTCAGTGACTTCAACAAAACCCCACCCCTACTGAGTTCTAAAAAACAGACCTTATGAGTTTACAAACAGCCTGAAATCATAAAATTCTGCCCAAAATCCTTACTAAGCAACCTCAGAAATATAATCCCAATATCCTACCAGATTAGGGAATTGTTGGCTCCTGCTAAAAACAACATGCTCTATATTTCAACAGTTTATCACATGCCATAAAACCAGCACTTTAACAAGAGACTAAGCAGAAGAAATAAATGATCGATTCCAATGCTGCTGAAAATCTGAGCTTGTTCTAATTTTAGAGATAAAACATAATTTTACATATGGTTAAACTGATATTGATTTACAAGAAAAGCTTTCTGCACATAGGACAGAATGGCCAATAAAGCAATCTGATAGAATTTGGGGAATTATTGTCACTAAGTGACCCTCAAACTATTTTTTTTGTTGTTAAAGAAAATCCATTTTAACTTCAAAGCCAACACGACTAAGAGAAGGGAAGCAGAATGAAATAAAAGTTTCCCTAAATTCAGCAGAAATATTCTTCTGCATTCCTTCTAACTCAAGAGCTCATACAGCAATGGTGTGGTCGCTGGGCAATGCCAAACAAAGGCAGTATCTCATTGAAACAATGCAGATATTACCAGATAGTTGTGTGGCCACGCAATCAACAGCCTTGTGCCACAGCCCCTGCAGCGTGATGCTGCAGGCCAAACTCAGAGTTTTGTTCCCAATCCCAGTCCTCCTTGCCAGAAGAGGGAGCTGGGACAGAGCTACCAAATGGCCTCTCAACTC
Source organism: Scolopax mira (assembly GCA_004320125.1). Taxonomy (NCBI): domain Eukaryota; kingdom Metazoa; phylum Chordata; class Aves; order Charadriiformes; family Scolopacidae; genus Scolopax; species Scolopax mira. Next base: position 11,313 of record BJBW01010768.1, read on the forward strand.
CAGTGCTCGTGGTGAATCACACTCCTCCTTGCAGTCGGCAAATTGGAACAGAACCACCAAGGCAGGAATGTGTATCATCTGTGGGTCTGAAAAGGTATTACTCTGTGTGAAAGGATTCTGTTTATAAGCAGCTTATAGCCCACAAGGGCAGAAGTATAACAACATACGCTTCAATGGCAATTCAGCATAAGCATCATAGATCAACATCCTACAACCATGACAGCTTGCAGAATTTGCATGCTTTTATACACAAACATTACCAATTGCAATAATGTATTTGAGTACAGTTTTTATTTAAACAATATCGTACTCAAGAAGCAGCCTGGACAGATGGGGATATAGAATATATATGTGCCCAAATTACTTGCATTAGTACACATCTACACACGTGTGTGGAAGAGCATTGGTCTGGCATCCCTATTACTTAAGCTTTTACAGAAGGGAGGACAAAGGCATGCTTAACTCACTCTCAGCACTGAAACAAAACTGTATTACAGTCAGTGAAATTCGCTTTTGGAAAAGATACTGAAGAGGGTTAATTTCTCCACCTCTCCATTAGAGAGGTTTTAGGCCATTAATGAGAGTTTCCCTAGGTTTTCTGATGACATAATATTAACCCCACAAAGCAGTAAATTAACATAGCAGGTGCTTGCAATGCCTGATAAACATAAACACGCTACCTTTACTGACTTGGTGTGCAGCCTGGACGTCAGCCAACGAAGGAGGAAGAGAGCTGTCGGAAGTGAGCTAGAAGATCTGCAAAGAGCAGTTTTACGAGCACAGGCCAACTGCCAAGGCACTTACTCTGAACTCCATGTTACTGTGGCCACAACAACTTAAACCCTGCTCAAGTACATCTGCTTTGCACTGCAACACAAATCCAAAGCCTTGCCAGCTTGCTTTGCTTTACTCTTGGGTCACTCACGTCACTTTTAGGTAATCCACTGAGAAGCAAAATCAGTAATAACCCTCAGTATCACACCTGAGTTGTGATGTCACCTTGTACCAGGGACTGAATCGTACTAAAGCAGTTGCAAATTTACTCATTAAGCAGAGGAAAGAGAGTGAACAAAGCCGCCTAAATGCGGCTTCCAAAGGAAGGGTACAGTAAATGACTAACCCAAGAACAGCACAAGGAGGTCACCATTGGACAGACACTATCCTAACTTCAAATAGTTGGGAAGAAGTTCAGTACTTCAACCCAAGATTTAAAGCTTCCAGTCATGTATAACTATAGTTATGCCCCATGGAATTACAGCACTTACACTGTACTGAACGGATTTTATTTTTTTAAAGAATTCCAGTTCACTTTAAAGTTCACTAGTTCAAAGGATGTAAAATGTTCTTTAAATATGTGCTACCACAATCGCTCCCCAAATCATCTTCATGCATGTATATTTAAGATTAATATCTTACAGTTTATTTAGTGCAATGGAGAGGCTATGAGAAGAAATTCAGATTTAGCATCAATATTCTCCCATGACTCTTCAGAGAATGAAAAATAACGTTCTCCAGAGAACTTCTCAAGACAATTACCCTTTTTCCACAACAGCTGCCATTTACTTACATTCTCAGAAGGACGGATGCCATAGGCTGCCTTTTAGCAAAGAAAAACTGTTACCTCTCTTTCATCCTTTCTCAAAGTCATCATCTATATCCCTACAGATAGGAAGCCACTTTCTCCCCTGGGGGCAGTTGGCTTCATTCCCAGCAGCGAAAACAGAAGGCAAGCAGTGGCCATCTTTATTCAGGCAGTTGTGGCTTCAATCAGACTGAAAAATGAGAAGTTGCAGGCACAATGAAGGGAAACTTGCCTGTAGGATCCTTTCCCTAAAAATTAATCTCAAATCCTAAACATCCTCAGCCCCGCTGCATCCGAATTCACCAACACGAAGGAGACACAGAAGGAGGAAACAGCTACGTACTTGAAGGGTGAAAAAAAGGAAATGAGAAAATTCAGGAGTTCACAAAAAATCAAGAATGAAAATAAACTGTGAATCCTGTTGCCCTGAGTCAGTGAGGCAAAGGGGCTGTAAATCTGTCCAAACCAGCCCTGCATTCTCCACTTGCTTTGTAGCCCCAGAATGCATAAACCAGCATAAATCACACGCCAGTCAATCTGACCCTCTGAATTGTTAAAAGTCTACTTTATTTAACACAGATTCACTCTTCAGGGATTTTTTTTTTTTGTACGAGCTGGGTAAGAACACTGCTGACATGGGGTATGAAAGATGGGTCAAGCCCAAGAAATTGCTAGAAGAGAACTACATAAAGGCTGAGTTAAGTCACTAATTTAGAATCAAAGGAAGCATTTTACTGGGGGAAGACTGGGGAGGGGAGACCACAGACACACAAAACAACCTTTATAAGTTTAAAATGCGTTATTAATTATGCTTACCGTAATTAACTGCAAAGTCAGGTAAATGCTGGCTTTAACAGACATGGCCGATTTAATTTTCCCTGAAATTTTCTGTTAAAAATTGATATGCAATAGTCTGTTTAAAATACTATTCTGAAGTTTATGGTTTGACTGCTCCAGTTGTTTGGGTGATGGCCACTTTCTTTCCCCATCCTAAATCACTGAACAACTTCTCTACCTTAATATAGTAATGCTTAAGATTTTGCTGCAATGCATTAAAACTACAAAGTGTGGCAGGTAGGATTATTCAGTTGGGTTGATTCATTACCGTTTCCTGACATTTTAGTGCTTCGTTTTGCAGCCTTTATCTTTAATTACATTTTATACTGGAATAACAAAGAATATAAGGCAATATGAAATGACATCAACGATACCCTTAACTAGAGCTGCCAAGATGCTTTTATCTCAGAGATGCCTGCAGGTTTTTTGCACTTTAGTTCCATACTTCTTTCAACATTTTGAGAAGCATGCTAGACAGCCAGCTAATTTGATGTTTTGTTTCATTAAGTATTCTTCCATGTAGCACTCGCAATATTCCCTCCTCTCCCCACTTGCAAGGACATTAATACTCAGTTATAAGAAAGTTTAATTGAAGTATTAAAAAGAAATCTGTTTAGAAAGCATAATTACACTCTAATCCATGAGCATACGAATAGCCAGATTTCTAGTTAAACTGTTGGCAAAGAAAGCAATCTGTAAATTTAATCAAGTATACCATATAACATAATAATTACACCAGTTTACTCCTTCAGAAGATAAAAAAGCTGAATGGGAAAGAAGGAAAAAAAAAAAAGAAACCACTGAAGTCTCCAAACTACCAAGGGAGTATTTCACTGGACATAGAATGGGACTGATGTAACATCTCCCACTTACGCAGATCAGGAAAGAGAATTATCAACTTATTTTTTGTACTGTGTGAACAATATAATCTTCTTAAAACAGATGCACAAACACAAGAAACAAGAAACCTGAAGAAAAGCTTTTACCTTGCTCAAGCTTGCAAAGGATATCCCTGCCCACACATCATCATCTGACCAATAATTCACAGACCCTGCAGGGCCAATTAACAATACCTCATGCAGGTGACAAGTTACTGATATCTGAGAGGTGGCAAACAGTTGACATACGCTCTAGCAATGTCTGTGGTATAACTGAAGAACATTAGGATCTTTAAGACATTTCTTGAATGAGTATAATTGTTATCCTCATTATACCAAATCATACTCACAACCTATTAGTCATCAACTCCAAGCACTCGATATCTACCCCTTGCAACCCAGTGGCTGAAGTGATTTACCAGTAACAAACCCAGACTCTCACAGACTAAGAAAGCAAACTTCCAAATAGCAACAGCTACTTACTTTTACAGCTATGTAAGTTCTTCCACTCAAGTACTTCATCACCAGAAAATAGAGGGGAAACATTCCAATGGAGCCTACTTTTTTTCTTTTTTTTAGTATGTAGAAGTTCTTGATTCACTGCTGTTCATCCATTATCTGTGAAGTATCTCACCGTTTTCAGTGTTGTGACAACTCCCTTACTCTAGAAACACAAGCATGTTCAGGATACCTTGGCAGACAGGCAAGAGTACTGCAATTACCAAATCTGACAGAACACTTATCTCCCAGAATTAGCACCTTTCCATATTTCATTAAGTACTCAGGAAGCATTCAGTTATTTCTCAGCATAGCATTGCATAACTGTAATCATCTAATTACTTAATTCATCTATCAGCTGGTCTGCCAATACAAGTTCACAGACAAAATAAGCTCGGACAAAACAGCATCGTATAGTAAACTAAATCTGAAGGGAGGGAGATCCCAAAAATTAATAGTTCAAGCCGCTTTGTAAGGTGCTTTACTCTGGTGTTTCAAAATGTACCTTCCCAAATTTTCAGCATTCAATAATTAACAGAAATAAAGGCACAGACACAAATACTAAGGCTTATCTTAGACAACAATGAATACTACCTCAGCAGGTCTGCCTGGCTTGCATTTGTCCATAGCTCAAGCCCGACAAGCAGGATGGACATATTCCAAGTCATTAACTCTTACAGGAATCCAATGAAATATTTAAATTTTCCTTCCACCTGGAAGAGAAAGCATCAAAGACCTAACACCACAATACTCCATATGGGGGGGACGGATGGATGGACACGGGGGGTGGGTATGGGACTGTGCTCATTTAATAATTGTTTCATGCCTGGTTTTAGTTTATGCCTCTATAATTTGAAGGTTCATTTAGGCAGCACTTGATAGCTGAGACAGGATGAGCAGATTTCACAAAGTCTGCAATTATGACTTGTTACTACATATCCTGAAGTCTCTCATGATATTTCAACAGTAAATCTTGAGTTTCTACAACATTTTCATGCCAGTATAGAAAAAAGTCCGTGGTGGTCTAATTTTGAACCATGTTATCTGGGGGTGTGTGTTAAAAAAAATCCCATGACATTTTCCACATCATGTACGTAACTGCTCTAGAGATGGGATCTTGCTTCATTGTTTATACTGATTAACAGTGACTTATATAGGACACACCTTCCAAAGCACTCACTGCTTTCTTACAACTTTTTTTAACTAACTTTTTTTCCCCCAGAAGCAGAAGGCAGGCGCATGGTTTCTTACGTTCCCAATACACTCTCATCATATTACTCAATTCCCTATGGAGCTGCAAAATTCAGCTCCTTCCTGTAACACACTCCAACTTCTTACTACATCCCAAATCTTCTTTGTCTCTCACCCCGTGAGCTTACCTTCCCAACACTCCAGCCAGGACTGCTGGGAATCTGACGGCGCACGCTGTGGCTTAAGCATGTGCGTGACTCTGCACAACTGGTTTGTGACCAAATTAAATCATCACCTGCTGAGCTCCCTATGCCTCTGTATGCCAAGTGTTAATCTGGACTCCTGGCCACTTACCTAAACATTAGATCTCATTGAATTCCTCATGAAAAAAAAAGTTGCTTTCAGTTATCATAGTTTTAAGCACGATATATTCCACTGAAAATCGTCAAAAGATTAAAATATCAGTGAGAGGACAGACAGACAAAAGTATGGAAACGTTTAATCTTTCCCACCACTGTCCAAATTTTCTTTGCCTCTGTCTTAATATCAGGCTAAAAGAAAAAAAGAACACAAACCTGAAATAAACATAACAAGACAAACTGCTGGAGAGGTTTGCACTGGAAGGACATGGGGAGACATGCCCACCAGTAGTGTTCTCCAAAACTGCCAGTACAAGAAGCTGGTAGAGCTGGAGGAATAGTGGAAAAGAGAGGAAATTCTTATCCGGGAAGACAGATGTGCACAGCAATCAAGGTTCTTCAAGTACATGCATTTGTTTTTTTTCTTTCCATTGAAGTCTAGAAACTTCCCCAAATTTCTAGTTTAATCATGGAGAGATGGAACAATTATTATTAAAGTTAAGAGAAGTAAAGCAGCACTAGCAGACTAAGCACTTTTAGACATACAATACCTACTAGACAATGCAATCTTTACTTCAAACTACACTACTACAAATTGAAATGCCTGTAAAAATGGATAGAGAAAAGCGAAAAAAAGCCTAAGTCTAAATCCTTTCTTTCACTACATAACTATTTTCCAGGACAGCGCATCTACTACCTAGTAACTGCCTCCCACCTATGTTAACATTTATAGAGCAGGAAAGAACATCATTTCTCTGCATCCTTGACAAAATCTTGGCCAGACACCCAAATACTTTTTAAGAGCCGACCTTTAAAATTATGTTGCTGCCAACTGAAGGGGGGGAAAAACCAAACCCCATTTTCTTCTCCTGAAGAGTGGGGAGGTTCATCTAATTAATCATTTTAAGGGAGATGTCAAAGCAGCAATACTACAGGAAAATACATTGGAATCAGAAGCTCCTGGGTGGGCGATTGTAACTTGGTAGGAGAGGTACAAACTCTCCTTAAATACCCTTCTTCAAAACCTATACACAGGCTATATAAGCACAGGCAGAGCATCTTCCACAATCTCTCAAAGGCTCATCTACCCAATAAAATTCAAGTATGACCTTTCAAGCAGGCAAAAGGACTTGTCAACCAACAGCAATGGTGATCCCACAAAGAATTTGAGCAATACATCAATGCTAGGACAGCATGTTGAGTCGACAGCAGCTGGGAGTCAGCTGGAACCACAAGCCCCTGTGTGCTGCACCGCCACTGACGTGGTGACAGAGTGACCCAGGCACTTTTGAAGTGATTGCAGTCAGTTGTCCTGACGCACTGCCAAGAAAAAAATATAGGGACACAACAAAAGTAATGACTGAAACACTTTCTCAGTGAGAAAAAAAAAAAAAAGTAAAATAAAACTTGAACTTCTGTACCTATAGTGTCTTTCAGTCTCTTAGAAAAAAAGTAAATCTTGTAGCCTCTTGTCAATAACATTGACTAGCTAGACCTTAGCAGGTCACCTCACATACACGCACACACACACATCACTTCCCTCTTCAGAGGCAGCAGACTAAAACATTTTGAAATAGATTAGGATGGTGTCCGAGAAAGCCAGAAATTCAGGACATATAAAATTCACGAAAAACAGCAAGTCTGGTAACAGCCTGGCAAGTTTCCTTCTGAAAAGACATGGGGTTCTTTACCTAGGAATACCGTACCTGTCCAGCAATACTAGATCCAAAAAAACCCTGCAGTAGCTTGTTGATTTATGTGTGCAGATATATTTTCATATATCTGGCAAGTCAGGACACGCAGAATAACTTAGCCCTTTTGTAAGGCTGCCAAAATGGCAAGAGCCAGGCATCAGATTTCTTCCAACAATTAAATGGGTCAGACAGACACTACTGATCAACTTTCTCCCAGAGAACAAAAATATCCATAACAGCAATAGGTTTATGATGAAGAATTGAATTTATTATTAAGTGAAGCTAGCATTTTAAAGTTATATCATCACTGCATTAGCCTGCAAACTACCTTACCTGAGAGCTGAAAGCAGTCTACAAAACAGCCTGCTGATAGTTAGATTTTCCTGCAGCTAGGAATCAACATAGGCATGCAATAGTAGTCAACAGGAACAAAATATATGCCTACATGACTAGGAAAATATCTATGAAGTGTCCTTTTCAGTGGAAAGAATTAAATATGCTTTGGAAAGCCCTTGCTAGAAAATAGACTAAGTAATAAACATAAAAGGTTTTGCATGTGAAAGGCAAGAATCGTTTTAAGTCAGCAAAACAAGTTAAATTCACTATACTTGAATGATGTATTTCTGTAACACTATATATCCAAATGCAAGTGAAAAGAACCGGATGATGCATCAAAAATGGACTTGATATAACACCACTATTTTCTTCTGAAAATGCTTGCTAACATTAAGAAGATCGTAAAATGGGGACCTAGAAGTGAACAACAATAAAAACAACTATAGTTTAAGGTTCGTTTGGTTTTTCAGTTCCCTACCAATGGAAATTTGTGAGTATTTGCTATACAAACTTGTAAACAGAATGGTCTACCACATCTACTAAATAACCTCTAAAGACCAGATCACATTTCTTTGCCAAAGTGAGCTTAAGCTTCCTAAATAGCATAACTTAAAACAAGCAAATATAATTTTTGTATTAGAATAAAGAGTATCAATTGCAAGAGGCTTATTCAGGAACACTTGTATTGAATTCACATTCTAGGATTATATTAAATAAATAAATAATCATGTGAAAGGGTAACAACAACTCTGCAGTTTCAGTAAATCCACTGAAATAAACATTTGCATCTGCTTCATCTCTGCCAAAAACATTTACATCGTGGTATTACTTCAAAGTTATGCTAAAGTAGAAACTGTAGTTCAGGTTACTTTATAGATACAGATCATACTGCTATGTAAGTTCAGGAAATTCTCTACAGCAGCCTCCGTTAGGGGTCACACAAACACTCTACCTGCCCTCACGTTCCCAGGCTCAAGCACAAAAGGGTCAAGGCAACCCACGCTGCCACATGGGCCCCAGTGCAAATAAAACTGAGCTGCGTGATCAGAGGGCAAGTTGCTGGATCCACGAGTACAGAACATTTCTAAGTACAATAGTTATATTAAGTAACAGCTTTTTGCTCAAGTATCCACGCATGTGACTCTCACTTAGCAGCTTGGTTGTGTAGGAGCTGGAAGCTAGAAATTGAGCTGAAAGATCAGAGAGTTAACTCTCACTGCATCTGTTCTCAGTGCTTCCATCCACACGTTGTTCAGTTAGTGCATCCACGAAGACCACGTAATCTCTCTCCAACCCCTCACCACAGGGACCTCCCTGAAATAAGCTACGAAGACAGTCTGAGACTTGGCTGAACAACTTCCAATATACAGTGGAGCATTTGTTGATATCATTCCTTGTTATGCCTCAGTCTGTAATCCACTTTAGTAGCGTGTGCCAAAAACTGCTCTTCCTACAATCAAAAGAAACAAAACAATCTAGGCATTAAGTAAATAGATCTTACTCTACACAAATACAGCATTTCAAATAGCCAGACTGCATCATTTTGCTTCAGTCTGGTGAGCATGAGAAAGACACTCTGGACTGAAAAAAGAGGGGTTTTTGGAAAATTTGTGACATCGTAAGTGTAATTGTTACTGTCAAAAAATACCACTATAACTGTAGCTCTCTTGCTATACAAGGCCTGATAAACAGAACCAGTGAGGTTCCAGAACTAGTGAGATTACCTGGGCCTTTAACATTCCCATAAGAGAAGAAACACACCAGCTCTGCCAGGATCCACAACCCACACTGGGCCTTTTCTCCTGCCAGGATATAGATCACTGTAAAAGCTGCAGATCTACTCGAGGGATTATTCATTTGAGGGGCACCAGGCTCAGAACAGATCATCTTAGAGACTATTTTATTAACCAGAGGTTCTACCACAAAGTCTGTTAATTTGTCAATTTCTCCACAGACATGAAATGTTACAGATTTACAACCAATCATTCCCACACCTGGACTGCTCTGGAGAAGTTATTTACCTCCCCATTCCTCTACCCAGCCGTTCCTCAGAACATCTCCATTTTCCACACACAATCAGATGGAAGGATCTTCATATTTGTAACTGGTTGGTTGTTTTCACAAAAGCTCACGTGAAATTTAATAATCATTGATCAAACAACTGGCAGAGAATGAAAGAATGAATACAGTTCCAATTTTTTTCTCACTTTGTTCATAGTTAAAAGACAAACTGTCTTACAGTGACTTTTTTAACAAATAACTGATGTACCAATGCAGCCCCTGTAAGTAGTATCACATATGTACACGTTTGAATGCATGCAGTGAGATCTACTGCTGGTTGTGGGTAGCTTGTAAGCTTAACAACTTTGTGTTTGAAATGCAGCTTGATGAAAATCTTTCACACTCTGGAAGCCCAAGACCACTGTGGAAAATTGCAGACTGGGACAACCAGATCTGACCTTTTAACACTGACCGGCAGGTCTCCAGGGAAAACAAATCACAAATGACTTTGTTTTCTGAGGAGGGATGATTCAGGCATCTCTGTGTCAATGGATAACTACACCTACAGACTTTGCTACCAAAGGCTGTAGCATAAAAGCCTACCCATAAGATTGTGAACTGCTTAACCACAAAGATTTGCAATGACTAAATTATCTGAGTCTTTAAACCATACCAAAATTTTACCTGCTTTTGCACTACACAAAAATTTATTCAAAGTAGAGTTATTGCATTGTCACCTAGTATCTCTTGGGGAATACCAAAATATTGCTAACCAGGAATCTATCTTTGTACTAATACCAGTATCTCCTACACCAAGGAGATTGAAGTATTGCTCTGACTATTAATAATCTGGCAAAATTTGCTATCAAGCTCCCTGTTGGTTTGACAGAAGAATTGGTGATTGTTGCCCCAGCAAATTTTGACAGCATAGATTAATAATAAATAGTTGAGTGTAGAAAATAAGAAGGGGGGAAAGAAAAAAACGTATTGGCATCCAACTGCCTACAAGAACAAACTTTTGTGCATTATTTTTTTAATTTCTAATTGCCATGACTGCTAGAAAGAATTGTAGAGTACTCAAACCCCTTGGAAGGTATTCAATGTATGTGGCTAGCATGGTGTGATGATGTGGAAACTGAAGATAATATGGCCCACAGATCTTTGACAGGCTTTAAAATATCATCTTTCATGGTAAAACTACTTTATTTTAAGCAGCTGATTGAAAGGTACTAATAAGGCATTTGGGTTGCTGTCTATTGGTGTGGGGAAGATTGCACCATACCTAAAAGAATGTGAATATCCTTGGCTCTTCTCAATAGCTCTCTTGAAAGCCCTCTATTGAAAGTTACCTACCCAGCACAGGGGTCATCTGCATATTAAGAATTCTGTCAGGACAGGGCTAAGAAACAACTCTGATGAACCACTTGTTTTACTTCACTGATAGCACTCATCTTAATTGAGGTCATAGCTGAGAACAAACAAAGTCTTGGTTCACCAGTAAGCTTTGAGGGAACAATAAAAAACTTGCTTTGGTAGCTACAGCCAGAAATCTGGTTAAGACCTGTAAAAGAGAGAGGCATTTAAAGATCCTCCTCCCCTCAAAGAGCACCAAGGGGAAAAAAGCTCTCAACCAAGGCACATTCTAAGTTGAGTCACTTAGCTCTACAGCTCTAACTTGAACACTGCGCTGAGGCACAGCACTTTGGTCTTAAAAGTTAGCAGTTTTTTCCCTCCCTTTTCTTTTTATTGTCTTTGGTTCAGAGATACAAAGCTTCCTTCCCATCTCATCCCACTTACATCCTAACTGCATAAATATTAATTTCCCCAGACTTTCTATTGCTGCACATTCCCCCAAATACACAGATCCTCAGTCAGCAAATCCCACTAGCCTTACACTCTGCTGTGCCTGAAAGCTAACAAAAGCACTGCTATAGGTAGAATCAAAGCCAGAAGAGCAGATTACTTTTTTTGCAGCACGTCAAATTATGAGGTATTGAGAGCTGTGATACCAATTAAAGCTGTACAAATTAAAAAGCAGCTGCGTGTCCTGTTGCTGAATGAAGTTGGTTTAGATTAGGGCATGTCACAAGTTAATGCACTGCAAAAAAAGTAATAAGCACTTTCTTGCTGGCAACTCCAAATACACAGTGACTGTAATACTGATGTCTGCAACACCAAAGCACATACAAAGGCTTACAAGAGGATCAGGTTTTCTTTATCTTAGCCAATGAAAGACGTGACTTGCAATTAATATGTTTTTCCTTCCTTTGTCCTTGGGACAAAATTTGTAACATCGAAGATTGCTTGTTTTTCCTCAAAGCAAACAGAATCATTGACTACAAAAAAACTGATCATGAATGGAATCCATTAAATCAAACCACCAGTCACAGAACTTTCTCCAGAACCCCTTGAAGCTTCTGAAAGCCCCCCTGATTCACTGAGGTTGAATGGACATGCTGGTTATAAATATTTGCGTTCAAGTTAAATAGGCTTTCTATGACTCTCTGAATATGAATTCTTTCAATTTCACTCCTCTTTGAGGTACCTTTCTAGACAAGGCTTCTTTGCTTTCTGCATGTGTTCCGTTAGAAATGCACCTTTAAACTCCAAGTTTAGCTCTTAACTCTGTTTTAGAGATATAGACTTGTCCTCTTACTGACCAGGACTCTAACAACTCACTGAGGGAACTGGCTACAACTATTTATTATCTATTTTAAGTGGCTCCCAGATGTTCTGGACCACTGTCAGCATTCAATATGTCTTCTCTCAATCAAATTTAGGTTATGTTTCAAATAGAGAGGCAATGAAGTTTGCAGACATCTTGCTGCTTCCTGGGAGCCCACCAATGACACATGGATCTCTCTTCTAAACAGAGTACACTGAAACTGTGCACTGCCACAGACCAGAAAGCTATTTCTTTCTAGTTGTTCACATGAAACTACATGTGGGAACAACACTCACTGTTTACAGGAGCAAACCTTCGTGATACAAGGCACAATGAGTTCACTCCAATCCTTTACCCAAGCACCGTAGAA
>BJBW01010770.1:0-26540 GCA_004320125.1 Scolopax mira
GAGACATTGAGGTGCTGGAGCGAGTGCAGAGGAGGCAACAAAGCTGGTGAAGGGCCTGGAGCATAAATCTTATGAAGAGTGACAGAGAGAGAGCTGGGACTGTTTAGTTTGAGAAAGAGGAGACTGAGGGGAGACCTCATCTCTCTCTGTAACTACTTGAAAGGACACTGGAGAGAGGTTGGTGCTGGTCTCTTCTCACAGGTAATTAGTGATAGAACTTCAAGCTCCAACAGGGTAGGTTTAGACTGGACATTAGGAAACAATTCTTCACAGGAAGAGTGGTCAGACACTGGAATAGGCTGCCCAGGGAGGTGGTTGAGTTACCGTCCCTGAACATGAAGAGTCATTTAGATGCAGTGTTGGGGAACATGGTATAGGGGACAACTTTATAGAGTAGGGCTGAACTCGATAATCCCAAGGGTCTTTTTCCAACCTGAATGATTCTATGATTCTGTGCGGGGGATAAATCACCTTACCCACATCCTCACACAGGCAAGGCACTGAAGGAACTTCTCAGCATCTTTCCAGATGCTGTTTGTAGGTATTATTCTTTCTCTTATGTTCTTTATATTAGTTTTCCCTCCAAAGCTGTAGCAAGGTTCTGACTTTCTGATGCAGTCTTACAATTCAGAGCTTTTTTTTCCCCTCAAAAAAAATCCCACATAAAATTACCTGCAGTGAGTAGGAAACTGAGAGGCCAACCAGTCCTGCACTGAGTTTGTTGCGTGCAATCACTGCAAACAGTGCTGCAAATAGGACAATACAGTTCCCCACGTACTCCAGACGGACAGCCAGCCACCTGCAAGACAGAAAAGTACAATGCATCTTTCTGGCAATTTACCCTCAGAGAATCAGAAATACAGCCACCTAATGTTCTGTCACATATCTTGTTTTTTAAAAGACCAGTATCCAAAATTAATAAACCTTTCAGGTGCATAAATTCCTGCCAGTTCAGAAAGCACCTGTGGTTAACACTGGGATCAATGAATACAAAATTATTTTCAAAAATACTACCCAGAAGTAAGGCAGAAAGCAAAAATTCAGAAGTAATCTTAATTCCATCACAGAAGTTTTAGAAAAACATCTGTGAAGCAGATATATCCACACAGGATTCCCTATTCTGGGCAAGTATGCCAAGAGCTGTGACTGATAAGGAGCACAGGCAGCTGAACCAAGCCCTCCCTGTATAACTGCCTTTCAATATTTTCAATCCCACCATTACCTGTTTGCAACAATGCTTGGATAGTAAGCTTTCTGATTTTCATCCACTTTCACGTCATTCTGCTTTATGAAACGTTTCTGCTCCTCAAAGGCTCGAATGACACTGACTCCCAGGAGAGTCTCATTGAAGTGAGAATATACAGGAGAACGACTGACAGACTCAAGGCGTTTGAGCTGTCGAGAAGTGGCCACATAAAACCTCTGCAAATCAGAGTATGAGAATTATGGTTACACCCAGACTGCGTCTGAAAAGACAAAGGGAATCATAAGAGAGTTCCCTTTTATTTGGGCTGTTAGTTACAGAGATTCAACTTACACATGGGAATACAAGCCTTTTCCAACACATTAAAGCCTAAAAAGACCATTACATATGCTCTGTTGTCTTTACCACGACAAAACAACTGCCAATCAAAGCATCTCATGCAATAGCCAATTTATCCTTTTTCTTTTCTCTTCAAGTTTAGTTCAGCAGCATAAAACACGCATCGCTGCCTTTAGGATTTACCAGTGAAGCCTGATAGTCACTAATTCAAGAGTCAAAGTCAAAATCCAGCTTCTCTGATCTGTACTGGACCAAGTAGGTTTCTAAGAGTAAAGTAAGAGCGAAGCAAGCACACCCTGCCTACACAAGACAAGAGTGAAAGCCTGTCATCATTTCTCTTGCTTTGTAAACAATACTCTGACAAAACGTGCAGATTAGCAATACACACATATCCCTCTAAAGGCTCATTAGTTTGGAAGCAAATTTTAGAAAAGCCCATGTATTTTCCATATCTGGGCTCTGATCAACAAGCCTATACAAAATTTGCTTCAAAATCTAATGGCATTTTTATAAAGTCTGCTTAGGTATTAAAGAATTACCTTCTGCACAAAAGTCATTCTATACTTAACAATGGAAGGAAATGCTCTTCTAACATCAGCTCATCAATAAACTGTGCAAAGCACAGTCAGTCAAGCATGACTCAAGTCAAACACATGAAAATCCATCCTAGCGCACAGTAAGAACTGTCTTAAATAACAGAGGATGAGTGACTGCTGGACCTGGTGCTCGAGATAGCACCCCTCACCTGCACAAACAAGTAGACAAGTCCCAGAGGTGGAATAATGACAGCAGCTATAGGTGTGGCCAGCAGAATGATGATACAAGCCCCAATAACATTAAATGTTGAGCCCATGAACATCTTGATGATTGGCGGAATAGTGGAGTCGATGGTATCTATCTCCTTTGAGAAACGGTTCACCAGATTTCCACTGGGTGTACGTTCAAAGAAACTCATTGGAGACCTGAGGACATTGTGCAGCAGGTTAAGGTGTAGGTGTCGTGAAGCAAATATTCCCCCTATTGACACAACCATCGAGTAGCCAAACACAGCAATACCTGGAAAAGAAAACGTGTTTTTAACTGCTTCTGCTTCTCACACAAAACATTTCCCTTCATTTTGTCATCACTTAGCATTAGCATGATCCAGGACAATAATCCTGAGCACTAAGGGTTCACTACAGGTAGACTCAGCCATTACTCAAAGTAATTAAAAAGAAAAAAAAAGAAATCAGTGAAAACACCACATTTCTCTCACAGAAGAGGTTGTTTCTCCATTACAAAATTTTGTGTAATATTTGAGCACTTTCCTTGAGTAAAGATCACTGAATTTTAAGGTGTCATTTATTTTTTATTACAAGATCTTTATGGCAATTTTGAAGGGGAGTTAGGTTTGAGGTGTTAGGTTTCATGGGAAACAAACTTTGACCACAAAGAGGACACATAAAAAGCCACTGAGCTGGCTTCCGCATAGTGCCTTGGACGGGCCCTCAAACAGTCAGAGGAAACAACAGCTTACATAGCTCAGCATGGCTATAAGGAATGCAGTATAGCCATGGTCTCCTGTCCTGTGAACGCGTACAGCACGGTTTGTCTACAGGCCAAGGAACCCTTTCCTAGGTCATCAGCCCCTGCAAACCACACTCATTCTTCTTTTCTACAAACAAAAGAAAATTATATTCACTAACTGAATAATTTTATAGGTTGGTTTGCTTGCCTTTTCTTTTTTTCTTCTCATTATTCACTCAAGTTTTTAATCTTTCTACAAGGGGAAAAAAAATAACCCACACTCAAATCCTTGTCAAACTGCTGCTACAGTTCTGGGGATACAAGGTCACCAAGAGCATTAGAAACGTTCTGAACCAGCTAATCTTAAAATAGGTAAGACCAAGCAAACCTTGAGATATTCCCAGTGCTCCGTACACTCCCAGTCTGACATTTGTGTACTGCTATGTCCCATTGATAACAGGATCATCTGTCCATAAACTTAGCCAGTAGTTGGAAGCCAGGGAGGCTATATGATTACACATAAAGAGGAAAATGCTCAAGAAAGAAATAAAGAGTCCAATTGCTTTCATGTAGTCCCAGTACACTGTTGCCTTTACCTGATGACAGAAAGGGAAAAAAACATTTTGCAGATTAAGTTTCAAAACCAGCAATTCCCCCTTCTTCAACCCCTATTAAAGTCAGTATCCCTGCACCAGGCCGTAAAACCACAACAGCTGCATTTTAGAGAGTGACTGTAAAGCATTCTGTGGAGACACACCAAACCCAACATCTTTCCAGGGCAGGCACACATCATCTTTCCCTTGTCTTTGAATGGAAGGATAGGGAGAGAACTGCCTGAAGTAACAAGCAGTGTCAGGGGCAAAGCCAAAAGGACTCCTTCACTGAGGAGTTCCAGTTTTTGGCTCTCTTTTTACCACAAAATTACATAGTCTTTAATTAAATCCTTGCTCCGCATTGCTTGTAGCCTATGATCTATCTTTAACCAGAGGGTTACATGCAACATTGCTAGGAGGTGTAACTGCCATTTTCGCAGGAACTTCACTCTCAGGTTTCTCAGAAAGCACTGGGTATCCTGGGATTAGATACTGGGGACTACAGTGGAAACTTGGCTTAAATTCATCTGAGTCAATTCCAGCTCCTTACACTGAAGGACAGATTTCATTAGGTCACAGAATTTGTCACAACCTCTCCCTAAGAAATAGCTTCAAGGTTTTAATTTCTTCTTTGATGTGGTCAGGCCCATCATCTTAAACAAAAGTTTTGCTGTCAGCACTCTTTCTGCACGCAAACCTCGGGCTTAGCTTTGGGAGCAGAAGGCACAGCAACGCTTCCATGAAGTACTACAGAACAAGCAGCAAGTCCAAGAATCCCCTCAGACATTTTTCACCTCAGTTACATGATCTTCGGAAGCTATTTTCTTCTGAACTCTGTGGATTTTTCTGAAACTGAGAGTGCAGAAGTGGGAATGGAAGACCTTACCTTCCCAGTCTTTGCTGTGTCAGCCTCTGTTAATTTCCAGGAATTCTTTTCAGCAAGTGGCTTCTGCAGCTCTGCTGTGCTGCTCTGGTGCTGCGACTTCCCGGTGTCTCTGCTGTATGTTGAGGAGTTACTGAGTTGCCTGTTTGGAGAAATTTATTTTTCAGTCTCGGCATGATACAGGCCAGGTGTTTACTTCATAAATAGTCCACGGCTCCAAGTCACTGTCTTGCCATACCCCAGTGATAACCAATCTCCTAACCAGTCATCATCAGACCAGTGGTTACTAGAGCTTCCCTCCTCTCCTCACAGTGCCCTCTCCTAAATCCTCCCTAATGGCATTCAGTTCTCAAATATCCATCAGATACAAGTAACATGACAGCCAGTCAAGGAAGTCTTGGTTGAGCAATCAAACTCCAGAAAGAAGAAAGCTTGGTGATCATCAACATAAGCCTTTACAAACCCTATCATCATACACAGTGCAGCTGCTGAACTGCAAAAAGGGTACCCACACTGGCATCAAAATGGGCAATTATACTCCCAGGGACTCATTAGCTTCCACAAATACAGTATCTCCACAGTACCCTAAGAATAAGGCGTTGACTATGAGACTGATTTTTGGGACGATATAATCAGTGAATGTCTTTGGCCATTCTCTAGCACAACAGAAGCTGCACTACATGAGACTGAAGGTCCACTTAGCACTTCAATCCACCTGACAGCAGTCAAATGGAGAAGCCTTAGGAAAACATAGGAAAGCTGGACTAGTCAATACGATACTCTCTCTCTCTCAGGTGAGCTAAATCCATGGTATCTTGCTACAACACAATTATTTCTTCACAAAAGAGCAGCACAAGAGCTCCATGTGTGCAGACATGCACATGCAACAGTCTGTACCAGCCACTGGAGCAGGGCTGCAACCTCAGTGTGACAAGCGAGGGAGACGAGCAGCTGACTCAATATGAGTGATAAAGCAAGCCTCAATTTTATTGCAGTGCCCTCACACATTTATATTGTTACAGATAATTATTATGCCTATTGTTACAGCTTATTATGCCTACTTGTCTTACAATCATTGGCTAAGCGTTAAGAGTTACATTATCATACTCCTCCTACTTGTAGTTACTGCTACGTGCTTGGATCCGGGCTCTCTCCTGTTCTCTCACGGTGTGCTTCTTCAAAGTTTGTCTCTTATCTTCAAGGACAGGACATCCTTGCTAGGCTTGCAGAACTTCCTTGTCAGCATGACTTGGCACATCTCTGAGGCCTACTCTGGCTAACTTATGTCAACTGAGCCTCATATAAGTTTTCCAGTGAAATGTGCCCAAGATCCTGCAACCATTCCCCAACACCTCAGAGGTTCATACCCCTCTCAGAGGACTAGCAACTGGGGAGACTGGGGTCAAGGGGCACCTATTGGACAGACTGAGTGTACGAGCCCAACTGGTGGAAGGATCCACCTTGTACATACATACATATTGTATTCTCACCGGTGAGCCTCCATCCTGCTCAAGCAAGAGGCAGGAACAGGATGTCATTTGGTGCTGTGTCTGTGCAAGTGCTCCAAGTGCCCGTGATCTGTAAGGCTGGCCATGTATACATCTTGTGTGTATGTAAACCCTCTGTGAGTGTGCCTGCTGGGAGCACGTCATCAGCCTTGCTGCTACTGCTAGACCTGGAGTCATTGGAGCAGCAGCAGCCTCACCTCTCTCAGGTTGCTGGATCTGGCTGGCATAATACATTTTCCTCTAATAAATACCATAAACACCACGTTACTGTTTGTCCACAACTGACTAACAGGACAGAAGGTGGGGAAGGGGAAGCAGGGAGAAAGAAAAAAAAAAAAAGAGATGCTACACACCTTTGTATCAACTTTCCAGGGGCTTCATTCACAAGGACTCCATTTTCTACAGGCTTTCCTTCCTTTCCAGATGGACTATTTGTATCTGGAGGGATGTGAAAAAGTAAAACTTGAAAATAATAAGGAAAAAGATAAAAAGGTTTCATTTCAATCCTAAATGCCAGGTGCAGTCCTAATGCACACACAAAGAGGGGAACACAAGTATTTATATGTATTAACAGATAACTGACCAGGTGAACAAATCAGTCTAGTTGCACCCCAACAGGATTAGTTGCCAAGACAGCAAACACTTATTTTTCTCTTTTTCTACCAGATCTAGGTCAATAGTAACAATGTAATATAATTATGAGGACATACTTGAAGTTAAACCATGCAATACCAAGTCACACTATGACTCACTCTGTCACTCAAAACAACCACTCCTTTTCAGATCACATCACATCTTTTACATAGTTAACTATAAATTATTTTTACTTTAGAATGCAATGAGAAGATATTCCAGTAAACGGAGTGAAGCTGTAAGAACAGAAGACATGTGCTTTTAACTTTGAGCCTTCTTGCAAAAATAAGTAAGAAGCAACATGCAAAAGCCTGGTGATTTTATGCAGCCATAGGAACCAAATTAATTTAAGCAGAAAACCTTTCTATGAATGTCACTTTAGAAAAAAAAAAAATCTCGTTATCCCACAAAATCCCATTTATAACAAGATGCACGAGACAATTGTTTAAAACACTTCATAAAAGCTGCCACTTGAAATATTAAGCTTTCTCTGAGCAATTTAATTCAGAGCAATATAGGGCCATGAGTAAAACTCTTAAGTTATGTCACCATTTTCCCAACACTACACAAATGAATAACTCCTAAAACACTAACTCTCAATTGAATGGAATTCTATTTTCAAATATAAAAGTTAATTCAGACTATGCAACAAAAAAAAAAATTCTTCATTTTAAAGCATTTATGCATCGTCTATGGAAACAAAAAAGCCTACCCACATCTATTCAAGTGATATGGATGAAAATTTGTGTAGATTCAGAGTCTGAAGTTTTCATGTTTTTATACTAAAGCAAAAGATATGCATACAATAGTTTGTCAATATATATTAAGAGTAGAGTGCTTAAACACTCCTGTGTCTGCAAACTGAACATTGGTTCATTACTCTACAAACCCAAAGCTAAACTGTTCAGTGTGGTCTAAAAGCAGGAAAAAAAGCAGAAAATGTGAAAAACTGAAAAGTTCAGTGATTTAGTTCCTATTTTTATTTACACAAATGAGAACAAACCCATACGGGACTGATGGTTATTTTAAGCACTTGACAGCATGTCTTTTGAAAAGCTGCCATATGTAAACCAGCAAACATTCCAGCATTATATTGCTTTAGAGTATCACTAAAGTTCAAAACCCACATGAACAAAAAAACCACAAATAAACCATCCTTCTAACAGCTCTTAAATTTGATTTTGTGTTGTAGGCTACAAAGATTTCCTGCTTATACTGCATTTACCTCTTGAGAATGAGAAATGCTCAAGATTACCACAGTAGATCTGGCACATGCACCCAGGGTATAAACTCCTAGCAAGGGCTCTGTGGGAACAGCTGCAAGTACTGAACGCATATATGAGAAGGATCTTCGGGTCTCTATTCTGAAATTCTGCTCTGGGTACACTCACTAAACTTCTAAGTCCAGGGTGCATCTTTAAAGTTTATTTAAAGCTTCCTCATGAAAGTGCTCAAGATAAAGAACTGCTGCTGAGTTATCTACAAGCTGACACACCAACTGTTGTAGCATCACACAAACAAGTCACATGCAAACCAAGCAGATACCTTCTATTTTGCAGACAAAATTCTTCCAAAATGACTCAAGAAACTGCAGCTACTCATATTACTCCAATACAAGCACTACTATATAGACACATGGTACAAAGCAGTTACCTGTTTCCAGAGGTTGAATCGTTCCTTCTAACAAAGGATCTGAATCTAAAAGTATATATAATTAACTTCTTCCAGAACACATTCAACCATTTGCAATCTTTCCAAATACAAATGCATCTAAATAGCACAACCTAAACCACAAAACCATAAATGCCCACAGCAGGATCAAGTTTGCTGAAATGGATCTCTTTTTAATCCCAAACCTCATACAGAGTCAAAAGAAAAACTTGAGCAAAAAAAAAAAAAAAAATTAAGTCAGATGGCTATGAGTGACAGATGAAGAAACTTCCTTTCTTTCAAGATATGCACTAATGAAGAGGGAATCAAAAAAGTTACTCTGAAGTGGCCTCATATTGACAATGACAGAAAAACCTCACTATGTACAGGGAACTACCACACATATTTTCCTCAGTGATGGAGAAAAGACTTCATCCAAGAATCTTAAAACAATCCCTGACCTTAATATAAAAGATGCAAAGCATCAAGCTTTTAGAGTAGTAACTTTGGTCCACATCGCTCCTCCCAGAGCTCTGCTATTCTGTCTTTAGTCATGCAACCACAACAAGAAAGAGAGCTGTGGTAGCACAGGTTTACTTAGTCCCACGTCCTCCTGTGTAGCCCCCAGTCATCATTCCACATAGACAGATTAGTAAGAAGTAGCAAGATCTTCCAAGAATCTTGATACCCTAACAGCACTCTTCTTGAATCAATACTTGCTTCTGCCATTTGGGGCAGAGGTAGCAAATAGGAGAGCGAAAGGAAAAGGTTGAATTTTACTAGAAGTAAAATGAATTTAATTCAGGAAATCTTGACTTTCTCTTATGACTCAGGTCCAGACTCCACAACAACATTTGGAAAAACATCCACTACACAAATTTCAAAATATGCAAGATATGGAAACTGTTGAACTAAATCCTACAGTCCAGACCCTTAGCAGTTCTCAGAGTACTTTTACCCCCCTTTCCCTCCAAATCAAAACTGAGTAAGCCTGTTGTGCCGACAATTCTCATATAAAAAAAAAAGTGAACCGAGTAGCCACTGCAAGGTCTGTCAGCGTTGTATTTGACTGCAAAGTCACAGCATCAAACGCTGGAGAGGCAGCCATCTGAAGCACAGCCCACACAATGTAAACTAGATTTAGAATTACTAATTGTGGTGTCTATCCCTAGCTTTCAGGCACTGCAGTCAAGACCAAAGATGAATTAAACAGTTAAAAAATATTTCAACCTTATGGTGCAGTTGCACTTCTGTGGAGCCACTTTTACTCCACACAAACACTAAAAATAGCTCCAGGCTTTTCAAGGACAAAACAAAGTTTACACTGAAGCCCTTTGGAAAAAACAACAAAACCAACTCACACACACACATTTAAACAAAAACTAACATCTGCTGTACTAGTTTGTATAATAAACCAGCAAAAATAATCACAAAAAAGGTAATCTTAACGTAACTATTTGCTGCCTCTACAGCACGAGGTATTGCAGCAAGAGCTGCAAAGTCTGGAGGGGAAGGCAGGATGGACACAGAACAATGCCAAAAAAGAAACACACTCACAGGAGTAAATGGCACATCTATGATCCAGACCAATCTGCACAGGGAGGAGTAGTATCAGCATCAGCATATCACCCATACTAAATGCCAGAGAATCAAACAACAGCTAAAAGCAAGAGAATTTGGATGCTTGTTATATAGTCTTGTAGTTTATTTTACATGTAGGTCCACATACTTTGGAAAAGATTACACACTGTAGAACAGTAAGGCATCCATTTCATAAACCCACAGCTGAAAGTGTCAGCGCTGGACACTGTACTCGCTACTGCTGCCATCCTTGTCACTGCTTTCTGGATCAAATAGAATGATTGAGGAGGAGATGCTCACATCTCCCCTCTGAGCCAGCCTGAAGACTCACATGGGGGCATCTTTGTGTAACAGGGAGTTTTCCCACACACAGAAGAAACGCCATCAAGCTGAGAATGGGAAGCAGGTAACTCTCATGAACCCCAATGGGGAGAAAGGCTGGAAGGCAATAGAGAGCAAACTTGCAGCCAAACCTCACAGGCCAGATAGGAGGAAAGGCTTTCCCACCCTTGCAGAAGCAGGATGTATTCCAGGCAGAAAGCACCAATCCACAGTTTTCTACTTTGCACCAGCTTAAGTGTTTTCACGCTGCCAACATGTAGCATCAGACAGAAGGGAACCTCCCTTTTAAAGTGGGTGTGCCAATCCCCTCCAGCTAGCTCAGACTGACTCCCATCCTAGATTACTCTGTGGTTATCCAAGAACCTGTGATTTTTAATATTTAGTGATCTTTTACACATCTGATAGGTATTAATATTATCCCTGTGAATGAGACAATTTATTTGAAATGTGTGTTTATTCTCACAACCTTCAATGCTCTCAAGAAAGAAGAACCTCTAGGTGTAACACAAGAAATAACAATTTCTGCTAACTTTCCCTCCACTAGTAATATTTTTCCTTTAACATGACTCTAACATGACACACATCAGCTTATCCCATGAGAATTTATTTGTAAGCTTACCACTGTTCTCCATGTTTTGTTCAGCATTAGCATATGTACGAAGAAACTCAGCAAAAGCCCCATCTTGCTTCAGCAGCTCCTGGTATGAGCCCATCTCAGAGATTTCTCCATCAGTCATTACCAGAATTGTATCCATTTGAGGCAGATAGTTGATTGCGTGGGTTACCAAAACCCGTGTCTAAATAGCAAAAAAAAAAAAAAAACCCAAGTTTTTCTAACATCTCAGATACAATGGTTGAAGTACTGCTCCTGCTGCTTGAATTCTGAATATAGCACAGTAATAACTACGGACAGGTACACAGCATTTTAAAGAAAAAAATACTGTCCTTGTCTAGATTTTTGCATCAAATAATTTTGAATTACAGAAAACACAGCACATTTTGTTATAATAACACAGTACGTTATAAAGTTCTCTAAAAATCTCAGAAGGATCCCTTCATTTTTCAGCTGTTTGAAACAAAAGTCTGAATATGCAACTTGACAAACTTGGAATCATTTGAACTCAGCAAAGAGAAACAAATCATTCTCTAGAGACAAGTATCTTATTATGACATACTTTATTTTTCAGTATTCCTTTTGGTCCAATAACTTTTTCAAAAATATGTTTCCCAACATGAGCGTCAACAGCTGATAAAGGATCGTCAAATAAATAGACATCTGCATTACAGTAAACCGCCCGAGCAAGACTGACTCGCTGTTTCTGTCCTCCAGATAAATTGACACCCTGGGGAAACAAGAAAATATGATCCTTTATTTACAGCTGAAAAGAGATGTCTTGCTGCAGTTTGTGAAAGACACAAGTCACAGATGGTTGATGCAAATTAGAGAAATTTCAACATTGCATGAAGCAGATCTCCATCATGAATAATTCCGCTACCACAACAGCATAAGCAATCACAGCCAAGATCCCACTGGAAGGAAGGATGGCTTTTAAGTTCTCACTGTCAGTGAGGGGCTTGACAAATAAAAGCGTTTGCTAGTCCTGTAAAGCAATTAACCCGGACCAATCTACCCAATTCTGTACGTTCAGAGGCTACTTCTCAGCTGCATTTCTGCAGTGCTACATCTGATTTAATAAACAAACTATTCACATTCTACAATTTGGTTGGCCTGATGAACAATAAGGAAATGGGCTGTCAGGTGGCGACTATTACCCTGTCTATAACTAGTCAGCAGGCAACGCGTGTAACCTTACACATTCCCATCTTCTGGGGAACATCAGCTTAGCAGAACACCAAGCAGGTTTCACACACATACCCTACTTGCCATGTGGTTAAGGGGTACCCAAATATGCTCCCATAACAGAGCACTACAACAGCAATGCAAATTTCTAAATCCCACACATACTTTTGCAACCAAGTGCCAGTTTTGGGGTGATGGTTGTTTTGGGGGTTTTGGAAGAGGGGCTTGGGAAGGAGGATTGTTTGTTTGTTTTAAATAAAACTGAAGTGTTCAGAAGATTCTTCTCTTCCTGTTTCCATACATTTTTCTGCTCTATGACTACAGGAAAATGCTTTTCATTTGTAACTGAGTTTCCTTCCTCTTAGGATTAAAGGCAAAGAAAACATACGGAGGCAAAATTTGCCTCAATTCTAGAGGATTTCTACTCTGACTGTTTTAAATTCAATACAACTTCAAGATGAGGTAGAATAGAAGCCATATGGCCTTAAGTACAACAACTAGCACTGTTATGGTAGTGTGGGTATTTAAATACCTTTTCTCCTATTTCTGTTTTGTCTCCTGTAGGAAGGATCTCTATATCAGGCAGCAGTGCACAAGCCTCAATCACACACTTGTACCGGTTCTCATTCATCTCCCTTCCAAAGATAATGTTATCTTCCAGAGTTGCATTTTGGACCCAGGCTTGCTGAGGAACGTAGGCTACTGAGCCCTGCAAGAAAAATAAAGTTCCTTATTCGGTATTTTAGACTGAAAGTCTGCACAAGAAGTCAAAGCACAGCAGGGCTTTGTGAGGCAGGCTGTGCTAGTCACCTCACAAATTGCCTACGGTCATTTCAAAACTGCACAAAGTAGTTCTTGGTCTTCTCCAAAACATTATTTTAATAATAATCTCTACGAGTGAATGTAACAAAGCACGTGGGTGGAAAATAAAGGACTTCAAACAAAATACGATTCTCTAACAACCTTGGAAGAAACATTTGTTTAGAGAATGTGTTTGCACAATTACTGAATGTCAAGTCATTAGTTGTTTCATATAGTTATAAATTATATTCTGCATAAAACAATTTACTCTGTAATGAAAGTGTTTCACAAATGTATCCCTGCCAAGAGATTTCTGCAGAAAGTAGGGAAAGTAGTTTTTATTTTGAAGTCACTTCAAAGGAAGAGATTGAGCTACTGCAAATTATTTTGCTTTGAAGATTAGCTCTGCCTTCTCTTTCTGCACAATCAGCAATTCAGATCTTACCTACTTTATTTTTCAAGGACAATTTTGGAGGTGACCAAACATGCATTCTTTAAAATGCAACATATTTGTTTTGCTCTTGAAATAATTCTTTCCATACGTTAGAGCAGCAGCAAAATTCAAAACAAGGACTTTTTACTTATTTACTTACAGGTTATTTTTCCTCTGTGAGCTCTGTGCAACTCTGATGTCTAAGAAAATACAACTACTACAGCAGCTTTTCCCATGTTTGGGTATCTGGGTGAAGCCTCTCTCCTTGTAATTCTCTGATGTCTAAGAAGGTATGAACCTTCAGGCTGGAGTACATTTAAGAGGATCTCCCCATTTCATGCCTGGCTGCCAACAATTCTCACCAGAAAACTTGAGACTCCCATCATTCTATTTGGCTAAATCTGAAACCAACAGATTTACAAGTTGTTGGGTCAAGGCTTAACAGGCAATTACACAGAGTGCAGGCTTGCCAGGAAATCAGGCTAAAAAAAGAATTCATTTGGAAGGCTGTCTCTTGCCCTCTTCATATCACTTGGAAATCTAGAATCCCTGTGTCAATACCCACAAATAGCTCAACGGTTCTTCAGGTACCACACCTTGACAACCACGTAGCCTTCCTTTTTGTCCATCTCCCCCAGTAATGCAGACAGCAATGAAGACTTTCCACAGCCAACTTGACCAACAACAGCTACCAAGGAGCCTTCAGGAATAGTGAAATTAATGCTGAAATAAAGTACATATAATTCAGCCTTGTTTGGTGGCACAACCGAGTAGTTATAGTCTATTGAACAGCCCATGTAAAGCCAAATGCAATGTGAACATCTACTGCAAATACTGACACAGCACAGAAACTTTAACTGTTTGCAAATGCAAACCTCTCATCCAGAAAGCGATAAGCTCTTCTTATACTTAGGACATAGTATCTTAATATGTAATTAGTCAAGAGGAATAAAACCTGTTTGATATTTCTCTCAAATCTTTTGTGAACACAAATGTAAATACCACTGGATACTTCCCAAACAGCATCCTTGTCCCAAAGAATATGCAATTTCAGAACCAAGAAAGAGCAGCCAAAATAAAAGAACGGGACAGGGCACAGGGAAGACATTACGTGTAGCTGCATCACCCCAGTTACTTAGTTATGAGAACATGCAAAGTTCTTCACTGGTTTTCTCCTGCACAGGAATCAAGTATGGCCTCGGTTCAGCAAGAATAACATTTTAAAAGGAAGACTCTGAGGACAGTGCAAACATAAAGGACAAGGGATAATTACAAGGGGCTAATCTGGCTGCATCCTCTAGATGGTGCTCATCCCATCTGCAGCATATCTCAAGAGCTTGAAATCTCTGAGGCTCTCTCTTTTCCCGTTATACCTCTTGCTACTCCCTTTTATGTATTACAAACATAATTTACTCTGTAAATTCCTCTACTTCATGAAGCCCCTGGTTTAAAAAGAAGAAGATACAGAGCAAGTGTTATTTATTCTCCTGTTCCCTTAAGGCAACAAACTATTCTGCTTATAGATTTTATAATTCAAATACAGGTCATTTATGATGCAGCAAGATTATGGAGCAGAACAAAGGGTACTAATTCTTACCTGTTCAATGAAGGAGGATCATTTTTGGACCAACTAAACGTTGCATTCTTTACAACAATGCTTCCTTCAGCTGACAAATAGAAAAATCATATTTATAAAAGTGACAATGCTTAGGATCAGGCCACAGAAGTCAATCTAAGCACACACAGAGGTATAAAGCTACTTTTCCAACAGAAAAGCAACCCACCGTTTACCGAAAGCTTGTGTTCTGCTTTAACTGAATTTATCAAGACAGCAGAACGTTCTGAGGTTACACGTATTCAGTAACCAGGAAGTACATGAATGTCAACTATACAAAGATCCTGACTTACTCAACTGTACCCTCCTTTATCCAAGTCCACTGCAGCACTTGGCCTCAATCCAACTTATGCTTCAGTGGAAGCATCAGCTAAACTGCCAATTCCATGTATGAAGCCAAGTTGCTAAAAGAATAATAGAGTAAAATTCAAACTACCAAATGAAGTTGCATGGTACTGGCATCTATAGATTTTTAGAGTGACAACTCAAAATATACCGCTCCTAATTCAACTAAGTATGCAATAAATACTTAGCCTAGATAAGTATTTGCATTAGTATGCAAGTAAAACCCATTATGGACCAAAAAAAAAAAACCGACAGAATTCCACACTAAAGATTTCTGATTAATGTATTCATCATGGTTATCAGATGACAAAGAGGAGGAGAAGTTCCCAAAAAATTATAGTCAATGTCTGTTTACCAGAAAGCCAAGTGACTAAAATGATATAGACCTGAACTAACCACAGGAGAGAGAGTGATGGGGGATTTCACTATCTTTGTAATAAGGAAGTAATAAAAATATTTATAAATGACTAACACGATTGAAGTCAAGTTTTGTTTTGCAAGAAAAAGGGCATTAGTTTTTCTATGCCTCTTTAGAAAAAGGCATAGAAGAATCTGCCTTCAAACTTATCTGTCTCCTAAATGGCTCTGTATAACCAGACCAGCAATATGGGATACAGTGGGAGCGAAGCTGGGAGTAATTGGGACATATCCTTTCTCCTTCAAGGGTGCTGAAGTGTTAGGTGATTGTTCTTCTCCAAAACTCTGGGTTTTGGCACAGCATTAATTATGATTCTGTTAACTGCCTATAAATTTTAAATTGCTACAATTAAAACAGCCTAACAAGTAACTTTTAAAGCGACTGTCTGCATCTGGATGCAACCATTCTGCATTTTGGACAGAGGAGATGGGGAGAGGAAAGAAATTATCTGAGGTGTTAGAAAATTTATGTAATTTTAATTTTACCAACTCCTTTCTCTGCTTTCTGGCCAAAATTTATCAGTGAAATCCATCAAAATGTAGGAAATCTGTTAGAGAAAGCAAAAGAAAGCAAAAGAAACACTGCAAAGCCACGCCAAATCAGCACACACTGACTTTCAACAGGAAAATGAAACTCACCCTCTGTGATTGGACCCCTGATTATGCTGTCTGGATCTAATTCTTCATGAGACAGGAACACCCTAAGGCGCTTCAAGGAGACACTGGCCTGCATGGGAAAGGGGTGCAAAACTATCTTATGAAATTATCTTATGCTTTGCTTGTTATATTTAAGAGCTTGTTGTTTTGCACCACATATACATTACATCATTATTATGCACTGCTAATCCCTCCTTAAATCCATTGCATAGTTTCTTGGATAGTCATCAAACTTGCACTTCCCATACCACAAGAAATATGGTTGATTTTGGGAACACCCATCCACCCTTAACTAGGATTGATGATTTTTCTTGCACAGCACTTAACAGATAGGAAATGCAAAGCTCCCTTTCCAAGGCAGTTGAATTTCACCAGTGGACATTTTCTAAGCACAGAAATGTAACCTATCCACCCAGTGGCTACTTCTGCACAGAAACCCCTGTTAATAACTAAAGTCTTACTTCTACTATGCTGCTGATAACCATAGGAAGCATGTTCAATGGAAATCGGAGGATGTTGAATAAT
Organism: Scolopax mira; assembly: GCA_004320125.1. NCBI lineage: Eukaryota > Metazoa > Chordata > Aves > Charadriiformes > Scolopacidae > Scolopax > Scolopax mira. Next base: position 16,834 of record BJBW01010770.1, read on the forward strand.
GCTAGGGAAACAAATGCCTTCTGAGCATCCAAGATATTGTTCTTGTCTATTGTTACGTACACAGCAAAAGTGGACAAGGCAACCTGAAACAAAGTGTAATGGTTACAGTTAGGGTAAAATTTTTTAAAGTTACAACTCGGGAATCACACAGTCTGGCAACTGGAATCAGAAATCTACAAATCAAAGAGCAAGCAATGTTCTGGTAAAATTCTTGTTCCTGATAACTTTTGCAAAACAAACATTTGCTTTAAATCTACTGTTGTAAAACGAAGCTGATGGCTCCTCTTGGAATGGTATCAAGTGCTCACTTTCTTCACACTGCAAGGGTGAAAACACAAATGTCCCAGGTTAGTTATGGTTACACTGCAGGCGGAGGGAAGGAGAGTAATGATCACTAGTTGTTCTCGCTGCTGTCTTCAGTTTTAAGGCACTCCCCATGTTACCAGATACTGGATCGGTAATATATAGAGTCATAAAAGATCAATACAAAATATAAAGTGGGTTAGCATTGGGATGTTGAGACTACCACAACCCTAGATTTCCAAATAAAGCCCACTGTATCATGGACAGATTGCTTTCCAAGAAACTTGAAATGTTACTGCATCACAAAGATGAAGCCTTACAGTACCTAAGCAGTTCACAACAGAAAACCTTAAGATCCATGCTGAACAAGAAAGTGACACTGAAACATTGTTATCATCAATCATGAGGTATAAAAACAAATCAAAAATTCATACTTATTTACGTTTTGTAAAAACATGTTAATGATTAAATTATAGTAAAATTAAAATAAACGAAGTAAAACCTCAGAGCATATCACAAGATCCAGCAACTCTTACCCACAGACTGACACTTAATACAAGAAATCAAGGTGTGCTACCTTTTGGCATTCCCCCTCCCACAGGACTTGAAACAATTAGCTCAAATGCCTAAGGAACAGTCTCATCTAAGTACTGCATCCATTGAAGACATTAGTTTTTCTGTTAAAGATCTAACTGCTGTGAAGACATGTATTGTTCTTCCTACAGCAGCTGACTCAGCTGTGCCTGGTACAGTAGCTTGTTTGTACAATCCTTAGTTTGGACAAGCATATCCCAGGGTGAAAGCCCTCCTGCAGTGATCAAAAACAATACAGTGTCCAAAGAATAACCTCACAAGCAGCATGTCTGCGCTCTTGTGTTACCAGCAATTAGTTTGAAATACACCCTTATCAGCACACACAGCAGTTGGGGAGGTACCGCAAAATTAATGGTTCCCGACACCATTATTAAACAACATTTTAAAGAGCCCTGGCCATGGAAGGAGCAGAGGAAATACAGAGTGGTGCATGGCAAAAGTGCTTTCAAGTAGGCACTTGCAATAATTATTTAATCAAAAATTCAGAACATATAGGAAAGGACCTAAGTCCAAGAAACAGGATGTTAAACAGCAGCCTTGCACATCGATCTGTACTGATTCTGCCCCAGTGGCAAAGCCCCTACAGTGTAGGGCCGTTGCCGCACATTAACATGTATGCTAAAACAGAGCTACTCCTTAGGCAATTGTCTTCTCAGAGTCCACTTGCAGAGTTTTATTTAGAAACTTCATTTAATAATGTATTTATATTAAAAGCATCTCGGACTTCTTTTAGAAAAGCATTCACTTAAGAATGCAGCTGATGTTTCCTACCCAGGGCACTACTTCTTCTGCATTTCATCATGCCCAAAACTTAATGTAAACACTAAAAATGTTTGCAGGGAAGGAATCTGAGGCTGGAAAGTACACTTAAACACCTTCAACTGGAACAGCACATATTTTATCCTAATGTAGTCATGGCTTTTATTTGCTTCTGCAGACAAGAGCAATGGCCCCTTGTTCAAATAGGGTCTGAAGTAATTTTGATGTGATCTCACCCTTCTCTCCCTTTTATTAGTTTAAATGTAAGCTAACCACAAACACAGTGGGGATATTTCACATATCAAGAATATTTTTTTTTTTAAATAAGAATTTAAAGCAATTCCAGGGTACATAATGGCTTTATCTCTCCAAATTGTTCTTAGACGCTAGAAGAACCCAGGCCAGAAGTATACCTGGTCCATCATGTCCCATTTGATCAGACTCCTATCTAAGGATCGGCTGCTCTCAGAAAGGTGCTGAAATAAGGGGAGTTTTCCTCTGTCAGCCACAGCTACCACCTGGAGGCTACTGTGCACACTGGGAACCTCTCAGATTTAACAGTATGTTTCATCTTAGGTTTTTCAAGTACACCACCGAAAATAGAGAAGGATGCAGAAGAGGCTTCTGCTTTTAAATACTTCAGCCATTAACTTCTAGAATACATGCAACCTGAATGTTACTAAGTTTCAAATAAAACAGTAACACCTTTTCACAGAGAAGTGGAGACTAAGTGTTCAATCTCCCACCGCAGTGGAGGGCATTCTGACTCTTCCACTTATTAAAGAGCAAAACCAAAAGAAATTCTTAAGCACTGCTTTGGAAAGCAAGATCCCAAAAAGGAGAGCAGATTTCTAGATTGCTTCACTTACCAAAAAAGGAGCACAAACCCAAGTGAAGGTTGCCATTGCAGCAAGGTAAGCAGATTTTTTTAGGACTTTGAGTTCTTTCTGTCTGATCTCTAATACCTTCTCTCTGAAGGCTAATTCCCAAGCATAAAGTTTCAGAACTTTAATCCCATTGAGAATTTCATTCATCAGCTTAATTCTGTTGTCTTTGCTCTTCATTTGAGCCACCTAAAAACAACATTGCAAAGAATAATTAGCAGAGCACAATACTTGGCAGACCCACAAAGTACTGAGCTTTGTATTTTGCAATGGCAAAATTTACCTCATTATCATCAAAAGCTTACTAGCTTCCCAAGCAGGAAATCTGAGATGCTATCTGAACAAATAAATATGCAGAGTTAACAAGATGTTTTAAACCAATTAAAAGAATGCCTCATGGAACTAAAAATCCAAATCAAGATCAAAACAATTGTGGCACTGGTTTAAGTGGGAATAACCCTGCATCAGCGACCCCTGGGACTCCACTTTCTCCTAGGTACAATATGTGGTTTAAAAACATGCCACTATAATAAAGCTTCAGCAATGTGCAGTCTACATCTAACTTTAGACCAAACTTGGTTTTGCTTGGCTTCTGGTGGTACACTAGTGCAAAAAGCTCTCCATTCAGCAGTAAGAAGAAAGCCCGCTCTTCAGAAGTTTCCATCTTCATAAAGTATTTTAATGAGAGCAGTGCAAAGCTGAAACAACATTCTGACTCAGCGCCAGGCAGAGTCAGTAGACTACACCAGTAGAGCTATCCCAGACAGCTATTACCAGTGGCAGTGTGGCTGTGACAGGCTAGATGCCCCTTCTTCTCCCATAGAGGAAACAAATGCTCTGCTATATTTTGATGAACGTCTAGACCTAACAGGTTTCATTTAAATAAATCTATCTCTGCTGACATTCAGTAAATTCAGTTAGTGAAGTCTGTACTACAAAGCATGTGGTGGAGCCGTTAGAAGTTTTTGCAATAGAAAACATCAGAGCTTGAGTCTATATTTACTTATATGTGCTCTCTGTAACAAACACTTGATCCCCTCTAAATAAAATCAACTTGGGATCAAGAACAGCCAAGCACTAAGACTTCTTCCTTCTGATCCCCCCATGAAAAAAAGATAAATAAATTTTTAGAAGCCAAGAACTAAACCATATGTGCGCACACACACCCCCCAACACTGCAACCACCATCATTAATGTTTATAAGGCAGAGTCTTTTACGTTTGCACTTTAGTTTCTTAGGCAGCAAGTTAAAAACAAAACCAATTCCAATCCAATCATTGGGTTTTTCCTGAAGCTGGCTAATTTGCTATCTTGGTCTTAACTACTGTAAAATTTTTAGACCATTAAGTAAACTACACTGTAAAGCTGAAAAATGCATTAGTTTGGTTTTTCTGCATACAGAACACCTCTGGCCTTTCTTTCCCTTCCCTTTTTTAAGGGATAAGTAGAGCAGGAAAAAAAAAAATTTAAAGGACATAAAAGTTCTAACCTGATAAGTTTTTGTCTTCATTGCCATCACAGCATTTATCGGAACCAGAAGGATCATGACAGCCACACCTGCCAGCACTGAAGGACCTAAATTCTGAAAAGCACTTAATTGTAAACATTTATTCAAACTAATTTTTAAAAATCTTGCCTCAAACCACTGCATATGCTACAGAAAAGCATTTTGAACTAGAGCTAGTTCAACCTCTTCTCCCTGTTCCAAGAACAGCTTGGGGGAAGAAGAGAAGGATCAAGTAGGGGATTGGGTTGATGTTTACGTGCTTTGATTTTTGAAACCTACATATATAGCCGCCAGATAGAGTGGTGTATATGGAGATATAAATCAATCTCTCTATATAAACTACCTATACACACATAAAACCACTCTTTATGTGTTTCATGCTTTCCAGTTTTTGCTGGTTTGTCTGTTCTTCTGAAGTAGTGGTCCATGCAGGAAGTGACAGACATCTTGGGGAAGTTCACTACCTTTCTGATTGACAGTGAGAATGAGAAAGGCATCCTAGTGACTGTACTAAAAATAGCAAACACCTCATTTGGTGAATATCAAGTGTTCACAGCCAAGACCACTTTTCTTTAAATTAAGTGGAATATTATAGGTGCTGCAGTCCCACAAAAGACAGCAGCTCCCATCTATATCCTCCCCACATGCATTCAGATGTGGGCATTAAGGACCTCCTGCCTTCCTTCTTGACAGCAGTGACAAAAGCAGCTCTGAATGGTTTCTAAACAAACAGCATTTTCTGCACACTGCTGTAAACCCTCCAATGGTTTGAAAACAGATGTCTGTAGTCATGACCATAGGAAGCAGCATGTTGCCAAAGGCAAACCAAGAAACAACATCCAATACTCACCTGCCATAGCAAGTACAGCGCTAGTATGACCTGGAGAGGTGCAGACCAAATCATGTTTATATAGGTGGCCAAGTCCATGAATCTCTGAGCATCCACAGACATTAGATTCACAATCTCACCCACAGTAGAAGTCTTTCTAGCAGAATTTGTGATAACAAGTGCCTAAGTACAGATTAAAAATAGAAAACAATTAAGGCAATGTGAAGGAAGACTTACCCATTTTCATTTTCTCCACAGAATTCAGTTGCTTTACAGAGCTTCACCTTTAAAGTTACAAGCAAACCCATTCCTGCTTCATGTTCTATCTACCCTGCACCTCTTACAAAATGGAAGTTTTCATAGCTTGAAGCAAGCATCTGGGTTTAAGCTAAAAGAGAATTAAAGACAACAGGCAGTCTTTGGGGTTAGAGTTGGTTGGTTGGCAGTTTTATTGCTTGGGGGGTAGTGCTTGCTTGTTTTAAGTATAAGAAGTGGAATCTTCACTTCCTGTCACACACTTTTCCCACACAGCAATCAGTCAGCAGTTTTCTAAAATGTTCCAGATTATTCCAAGGTGAGGTGACACTGCTGCCAAGTCCCCAGTAAAGCTATAAATGTATATGCATCCTCATTTCTGCACAAACTGAAGCAGTTTCAGTACCCTAGTCTAAATGAGACAAGGTTTCTTATTTGACAGTTGAAAGTAGGTGCCTGAACTTTAAATAGCAAATTAGAAAATTGCTCTATCTTAATGGCTTTTATTTATGAAGTAGATACTCACTTATTTCTATTAAGAACTAGGAATCAGCCTACTAGAGTGTCTTAACTACTTTAATGATTCAGACTTAAGGGATGCGTTCACACAATAACTGAGAGGTATTGTCCTATATTTAAGAAACACCTACCTTTCGATAAATTACACCAACAATAGCTGTTTTGAGCCTCATTCCAGTTACAAAGCAAATATGAAAATACTGGTGAAGAATCAGCGTCTGAAGACATGCACAAACAAAGAGCAGCCCTGTATAAAAGTAGCCTTGCCAGTCTGGGGCAGCTTTGTTATTTACAAAGTTGATTAGCAACCTGTGGACAGAAGAATTAGTCCTCTTGATATATGCATGTTAAAATGAAATGTCAGAGTTACAGCCTTAGATTTTTCCAAATGTTATATGGGTAATGGAAGCACCCAAAGTAACAAATTTAGATAAAACACTTAAGCAAACTTCTTAGAAACTAGAGATCGTTTTATACTGGCACACATACCTCCCCCACCTAACAATGTAGTACTTTAAAACAAAGTATCACATACCTTATGCATACAGCATTCTCTTGGAGCTACACTAAGACGCCTCATATTCCCTCACAATAAAATACAACTACTTACAGTTGGTTTAGTACTCCTCACCTTAAAGTAATACAACTCCTCCTACCCCCTTAGCACTCTCTTGCTTCACATACTGTGACTTGTAGTTCCACAACCATTACAGGTTACCACAGAATTAAATAAACTCCTATTATTGTTGATTATTTTCCTTCCTGGCCTTGGAAAGGAACATAAGAAGTCAAACCATTTAATCCATCAATTGGAAAACCAGTGGACCAAAATCATCTGTGTGCATGGTTTATAACTTGCATGACAACTCCCGCCCATTGCACCAGCTGAAGGCAAAGTATCTTGGTGGATGAAATACCAGTGTGTTTTAAATTCTGTTCACATACTTTTAATACAATAATAAAGTATATAGGTCTTACTTCAGAATTTCTGGGCCTGCAAACATCAAGAGATCATGTGCAGCTTTAAACAGGAAGCTCATGAGAAAATATGGTCCAAAGGTTTTATATAACACCTTGAATAACGATGCTTCAGAGCTCTTCTGAGATGGTTTTATAATCAAAGCTTCAGCTTCTTCTGTCACGTCACCATTTGAGTCACTTGATTTTTGCTGCTTTTTGGGCGAGTATAACATGTTTAATGGTTGTCTGAAATAAGAGTAGATATATAATGTAGCCTTTATTCAAGCAAAAAGCCAATTGGAAAAATGCATTGTACACAAATAGGATGTTTATGAGCCGTTTATTGTTTCTATTTAATATTTTAACTGGGTTTTGCTGTCAATCAAACATCTTTTTAATCATACAACCATAGGTAAATGAAACGGCCATTCAGAAATGGTCATCTTTTTTGGGATAGGTAACATTCCTGTTGAATCTCTCCCGTAGGTCTGCCCTGGGGATTAAGAAATAAGGCTCCAACCTGTGTTAAACTTAAAGAGCAATGGATGCTATTATTCTAGAGCCAAGTACACTGAACGTTCATCAAAATAAGGGTCTCACTGTACCACCGCAGTTAGAAAATTGCAGCCAGGTTTATGCCACATCATCCCCAATGCACTGAACACACTCATTTCATACATCTGCCTTATGCCAAACTACATATTCAGACTTCTGAGGACAAGTTGTTATTTACACTGTGTAAGCAAGCAAGCAATTTTCCTTCAAGGAAAAGGTACTTCTATTTGCTGCCATAAAGGATGATGAAAGTAGGACAGAAACTGCAGGCATGCAGTCTTTATAATTTTAGTCATATGGCTTAGATGCCTGGGCTCCCTATATAGTTGAAGGAAAGAAATAAGCTTCTCGCTTTTACACCCTGAACTGCCCTCCTTAGGCTTCGCTAACTATAGAGGGAGCCCAAGCTCCTAAATTAGGTGACTAAAGTTTGACTGAAAAAATTCCTTCCTCGGGGAAACTTCATGCACCAAAAATAACAATAATTAGCTCTGATTCAAGAAAGACTAAGACAAACTTGATGTAATTCTTCATAAAGATGACACACAACACCCCACTTGGTTCCTCTTACGTATGCACTTAAGGCCAAATACAGAGCTGCCTCTTGGGCCTTGCAAAGCAGGCTTGATAAAAGATGACAAACATCTCTAACTAGAGGCTCAGTAACTTAAGCGTTTGAACCTCCACGTCTTGGAAGAATGGCCTGCCAGGATAATTGAACTTACCTCTTGGTTTTTGCCCACTCTTTTGCCCAGTTTCTAGCCAAACCAGGCACTACCTCTTCCGATTTGTCCTCTTTATTCAATGACCATAAATCCTTGGCTTCCAAAGGTCTCCGATAACCCTGAACCATCAACCTGTATTAGAAAGAATCAGCACTATATATTTAAGAACACTAGAGTTATATATGTATATGACATACGTGTGTGTATATATAATGTCATAAGAGAGCGGTCCTTACATCCAGCCCCAAACAGAGCCAGCTCTTCACAGAAATGCATGTAAGAATTAGTACCTGTAGCAACACAGGTCCAGATGCTAAAACAGAAATCCTCCTGTCTTTACTGTGAAAATGAGACACCAAAACATCACAAGAGCCAGGATATGCTACTGAATTCAAACTCCAGGGAAAATAAAGGATGAAGTGATCTTATTTGAAAGTCAGCCAAGCAATTAATATTTCCATGCCTACCAAGTTTCAAAACTTTTTATTAGCTTTTAATTTTACAAAGCAATTCCTTTCATCTAGCTTTCTCTTGGAACTCTGGCCAAGTACCAGCCACAACCATACAGGATTATTATTTTACATGTTTCTATGCTTTATCTCACAAGAACATGTGTTATGATCAAATCATACAGCATAACCAAAGCTAAGTTAATGAAAAAAGAACGTATTATACAAAAAGAGCCAACAGTTTCGATTGCCTTAGTTTCTAAATACAGCAGATAATTTATATTCTTCTTATATTTCCCAAAGATTTTTTTTTTCTTTCAGCAAACATACTAAATAAATACTGGCAAAATTTAAAACTACAGAGACACTACAACGTAACTAAAAAGTTTAAATAAATTTGGAAAAAAATAACAGTGTAATCTATCTACAAAACAACCAACCCAGACAACCAAAATTATTATTGTACAATTATTGCTAAATTAACTTTGAAAACAGGATCCTAAAACGCCATCTAACTTTAATTGGTGCTGTATGCATCACCTTGATCTTACCCAGTGATCCACCAGAATGTGATTCTAGAAAGGAAAGAAGCACTAAACTCTGGACATGGATTCTAAAGGAGAGAAAAAAATAAATTAATCTATATACCAAGTGAATGAACCATCAGTCACTACCAGGCCAAAAGAAACAAAACAATCAGAAAAATCCTTTTGTTTATAGTATTTTTTTTCACATTAGTTATGTTGTTGAGAACTTGTTCAGAAAACACAAGCATAGCTTCAGAGCTGTCAGCAGACTAGACCACTGGGACGCAGGAATAGCAGTGTTCCGTATCAACAACACAACAAATAGTTGAGGGAATCTCATAAGACAGTGCAGGACAGACAGATATTATGATCAGTGCCTACCTGGATCAACACAAGGTATGCTAATATATGAGAGCATAAATATGTTAATTGGGTAGCATTAGTCATAACTGAAGAATTCAGTTCTACTGTTATAGCAGTTAAGTGCTGTGAGTCCATCAGAACAGATGCACAAAAGAAAAAAAATAAACTGTAAACTCCATAAAAGCATCCCAAAACACCCACTAAAACTCTGCATCTCGTTCATCAATAATCACAAGAAACATAAGTATCCATAAAGTTATTGTCCTGGTTTGAGGTAAAACAGAACTAATTTTCTATTCAGTAATTTTACTTTTCCAACTGGGCCTCTTCTAACTAACGAAACTCTGAAATTAACAGCATATTGTTCAGAAACTGTTCACTCTCACAGTGATAAGACCTGATTATACCAAGGAATGGTATGCAGAGAGGCCCTTGCTTATACTTATTGCTATAACAACCAAGGTCAGGCAAATTTGTT
>BJBW01010776.1:0-20428 GCA_004320125.1 Scolopax mira
GGTGGTGGAACACTGGAACAGGTTGCCCAGGGAGGTGGTCGAGGCCCCTTCCCTGGAGACATTCAAGGTGAGGCTCGACGAGGCCCTGGGCAACCTGGTCTAGTTGGGGGTGTCCCTGCTGACTGCAGGGGGGTCGGACTAGATGACCTTTGGAGGACCCTTCCTGCCCAGATGATTCTATGATCCTTAATTTAAACTTAAACACTTAACTCAGTAACCACATAAAGCAATTGCATGAGAAACTCAGTTTTCTCCCTCCATCTCCACCTCTCACTGTTCTTGTGGAGAAGCATTATTACAATAAAGATCTCTCCAGTAGTACACCAACTAATTGATCAAAGCTGTGATGAAGGCTTTTAAAATTAGACGTGCTTAACACGCACACATACAAAGTAAACCAAACTCTTCTTAGAAAAGACATGATCCTGAAAACAGTGGTGCCACCACTCCTCTTGTAAAAATCAACATCCTACTAAAAACATACATCCCCTTGCTGTGAGTAAGATATGCATGAGGCTAAGCCTTTCATGATGAGCTGATCAGCCTTGTGTACAGAAGAAAATACCATGAAGTAGAACAGAGCTCAGAGTTTGTCATTACGCATAAGCATGCCAAGTCCCAACTTTTAAGATATCTTAAAATAAGGTGGGAAAGGCATTAGAATGCCCACTTGATAACACTCCTTAACCTTGTATGTTGTTAGTGCCATCTGTTTCTGGGTTTGAGCAGGGGGTGTTGGGTTTTGTCAGTGTGCCAACTTTCACAGACTAGTCAATTAAAGCGGTATTTTAAGTAAGATTTCACAAGAAAGCATTATACTTTGCTCCCCCAAAATCAAGTCACGTTACATGAACTGCAGTGTCCTCCTAATGCTGATACTACAATTCTGACCCCAAAACAGGCTTTCTGGTTTTTTCTGGCCCAATTTCCATATTTACGTAAGTAATTTTGTTACCCAGATACATAGTTTCTAACTCATGTTTCCATGTTTCAGATACACACAGATTCTGTTTTTAAAATTATCACCTTATTCAATGTGTGTGCTTACATGAGGACTAAAATTGAAGCTCACTGAGCAGCAGCTCCTGACTGCTCTTTCTCTGCCTGTTTGAGTGGGAGGACAACAGGTGACCTTTTCTTCTTGCTTCTCTTGCCAAACTATTTATTTCACAACTCATCCAATACAGTGGCCAGTGGTGTTTGAAATTCACTCAGCAATAGTCCCAAATCCTTCAAATCTAGATCATTTTGAACATGCTGATTTATACAGCAGCTCTATTTTTTCAAATGGCATTCTGAAAGTCCTTCACATGAGCAGCCAGGTTTACAAGGCTGCCAGACCTTCCCCTAACCTGGACCTTGCACTCTCTCAACAGGAGTATTCTGAACTCACTCTTTACTGGCACATGACTCCTGCAGCCATCGAGCAGTACAGAATATGTGATCTAACACATGCATGCACACATGAGGTCCCTTTCTTATTTAGAAAAAGGTTACTTAGAGAAAAAACATTGACTAGCTCAAGCATGTTATTTTTCTCGTTTACAAGCAGTCAGCTTTAGAACATTTTGAGAAGTACTACACTCCAGTCCTATTATGTGCACTTGAGGGGAAAAAAAAAAGACCACAGAAAAAACAATAGGTTTTGTTGACTGGTTTACATATCTACAGTATTAACATCTTACTGTTTGCACTTCCATTAAAATCAAAAAAGTGCTTTTTTAAAAGGAATTAAATGATCTACCACCACCAGTTCCACATATGTGGAGAACACAGAATCCTGGACAGCATGCCTTGCCATGGGCTAGCAGTTCAAAAGGGAAGTTTTCAATTACCCCACTCCCAGTACATCATTCCTACTGAAAGGATATTGCAATCCGCAGATTAACCATGAATTAAATTTATATTAAAAAATAATATCCTGCATTTTACATCCTAAATTAAAACAGATGTAATTAAAGCCTTTGAAAGTAACTTTGGCTGGTGCTTCATTTATATCTACAGCTAAAACAGTCACTTTCTCAGACATCTGTGCCAAATTTGACTAATTCTTCTGCCCTGTGTTTTAATTACTGTACATGCTTTCCTGGTGCAGTTAAGAATTACACACTTGAACAGCCAATGCTGTGAGAAAGCATGTTGGCTTTTTAAGCCTAGTGGTGTTTCACATCATTATGTGATATTGGAAAAGCTCTACAGCCCACAGATGGTTCTGCTATATATTGCTATGGGTAGTCTATAGACACACACATATGACCCACATCTGACCTTGGCTGTAGCTACGCAAAGCACATCCAGAACAACCTTACAGATGTAAAAGAAGCTACACAGCACCCTGTGCAAGCCAATATTATGCTTAAATACCACTGCACTTCTCCTGCTATGGCACTTATATTAAAGCCAACTTCAATAAACATTTTCTTTTCAAAAAGGCAGATTTGTTTGGGGTTAGATTCCTTGCATCTCCATCCCTACTGAGCAAATGCACTAAAAGCAATCTTGCCAAGGACTCAGTTCATACAGCGTAGCCCTGTACTAGTGTCCCCGGAGAATCCAAGTCTCCTAATTTATGGGGTGAATTTCTGAGACTTGATAACAGTTATTCTTTAAGTTCAAGAATCCATGTCATACAACAAGGCTTGGAGATCACCCCCTTTAGCACAAGTTTTGTGTTTCCAGTCCACTTATAAAGTTAAACAAGGGAGGGAATTTCAAGTGCAAAAAAAAATTTAAAAATTGTAAGCTGCTGCGATCCAGTCCTTGCTTTGCTTGGCTTCACTGCCGAGTTACCTCCCCAGGCAGCCAGATGCAAACTGTTAGTGGAACTAGAGCTTTAGATATTTGCATTTGGGGAGATATTCCTGCAAAAGCAGCCTTGTTCTCCTCCTTTTCTTTGTAGACCAAATCACACAATGAAGTCACTTCTAAACGCGTGTATATACTGTAGGTATAGACACATTGTCTATGGTTAACACCAAAAGATCAGTGAGAGCTCCCCTTGAATTAAACAACAATGTCTAGACCAACTGCTTCAGTCAGTCTAAATATAAAAAAGGGAAACAGCTGTAAACAGGATGCAATCACAGCTGTCTTAAAACGTAAAGTAAATTATGTGAGAGAACTTGCAGGTAATAAAGTATTTAAAACAGCAATTTTTGAGTACTGAAAGTTTGAGAAATTTTAAATAAGAATAAACGGTATAATTTTTGCTTAGCTCTGAGTCTTGTCTTCTCTTCAATGTATATGGAAAATTTTGACCTCATTGCAGAGAAATCAACAGAACTCTTCGTTACACCTCTGTGTATTTGAAAAAGTAGAACTTGGCCAAAACTTCTTTTCTAAGAGGAAAATATAGCTTTGCGTGTTAACTGGTAAAAATAAGACAACTTATATATATTTAAAAAAAAAATGTTCATTTCCATTCTACCATCATTTACATGGGAATTATTCCCTTCATTTCAGTAAGAACTGTATGTGATAATGTGAATCACTTTATCATCACCTTAATGCAGAGAATATCCAAAGGAACTAATTCAACCTAGTTTTTGTCGTATGAAAGTAATTCAAAGTCAGATTGGATGGGGCTTTGAGCATCTTGATCTGGTGGAAGGTGTCCCTTCCCACAGTAGGGGGGTTGGACTAATCATCTTTAAAGATTCCTTCCAACCCAAACCATTCTATGAATAAACAGAAGAATGCATCTTTGTACTCTGATTACATATTACCGTGTTCCTTATGAACAGTGTCGACAAAAGAAGACAAGAACATTCTACGGCATTTGAGGGGAAATTTTCATTAACAGACAAAGCTGAGAAAGGAAAGGGTTAACAAGGATGTGAACGCTATTCAAAGTAAGTCTGAAATTATCAGACATTTCACTAATGAACAAGTCACATGAGCTCTGCCCACACTAAGCTTTACCGTGAATGCTTGCAGCTTTCTTGCAGAGATTCAGGCACTTCTAGGTCTAGATCCTTGCTCAGAGCACAAAAACCAAGGGAATTTCCACCCTCACGCCAGAAGAACAGCACCGTGGGAAGGACCCACACCCACAAGGCTGGAAACTGGTTTCAGATACAGGACCCTGAGCTTGGCTTTTTTTCCTTTACGTTACAGTGTTTATCTGTACTAAAATTTGGTATTTGCTAATACAAAGCAATCAAGCTGGGCAGTGGTCCCCTCCAAACAAACAAAAGCACACGTGCTATGTTTTGTACTCCTTTTCCAAAGTTTTGGCCAAATCCTCAATTACCAAAGTGCCAAAAACCTCATTTTTTGGTTATTTACAGACTCTTTTTTAAAGTACAGCTTGTGAATCAAAATCTACTTTGCCTAACCATTCAGAGATTTCATAGATCTTGGTGTAGTAATTACTCAACTTTTCCTCATGACAGACTATTTTGAAAAATATGGGACTCAAAAGCTGCACCACAGTCCCCAAAGAAAATAAGAAGAAAGTTTTAAACAAGCTTGCATTCATGAAGCTCTGAGAAGTCAGCACTCTCCATCTCTGATGCACATTCCAATTTTTATTGTGTTCATTCCCTAGAAGGGAACACCTACCATCACTTTATTCTTTTTTCCACCAGCTTATCAGTGCACACTCTCGACCACAGTACAGAAAAACACCATTTACTAACACTCCGCATGTGAAAGACTATTCTTCTGCATAAATTATACATCTTAGGAACTCAGAATTTCTTTCACACTGAAAACCTATTCAAGCCTTCCTGCATCTGCAGGCTAAGTGGTTTGCTCCAGCCAGGGGGGCCGACAAATGCTGATACTTCAAGAAACCTAATCTCTTAATGATTGGGATCAGATGAAGGGTACGGCCATGAAAGAGACAGCTTGAAACAGGCCTAATCTCCGGCATATCTGAACCTACAGACAGCAGAAACACAGCTCTGCCACCAACGTAGCTTCGACTGAGTGCAATCTGCCTACCCCAGGGTGGTCTGACCAGAGCGATTGAATTGCACAGGGAAATCTCTTGCACTGATACTTCTGTCCTGGGAAAGTCCAGCATGGCTGGTTAGGCTGGAGCCAAGCAAGCACCATCTCCATCAGAAAACAGCAACACGAACCTACCCAAAAAGACAACATTCCTGCTTTGATCAGCAAAAGCAGCAAAATTATTCCCACTTCTTGGTTTTCAGGCTGCTGGTTTCCCCAGGTCTGCCATCTCACTGGTCCCTCTGGGACTAAAAATTTCCTGACTGGACAGCCCTGTGCTGCCTTTCCCAGTTTATGATCACAGACAGACTGGTACTTTTTACAGAGCCACTGTACATTCGCTCCCCCTATCAGCCAAATACAATGTTTATCAGTACTGGGGCACACAGAAGAGGCTCATTCTTTCCAGTCGATCCATTCAGGGCAGTGATACACAAGGATCCCCTCCCTCCCTCTCCTCCAACAGAGCCCCAGTTGTCTGCCCTGCCACCAGTAAACCACCAGCCTCTCCACTTCCTTCCAAAGTACAAGTATTTCCATCTCAGCTTAACCTCTCCCTGCAAGAGTCTACATGTAAATTGGACATAAATAAAATTATTTATAACCTTTGAGTTGTAAGCATCCTCAAACAAATTTAAACACTCAAGTTGAATTTTCAACCGACATATAAACTAAACCAATGAGTCACCATATGTACCCAGTGTCCAAAACCCGTGGGATGCAATCTACAACAAGACCCTCCTACACTGACCCCTGAAAGTAAGAAAAGAGACTGCCCCAACTGTATACACAGCAGCAACTTAACCAAAATTAATCATTTGTGAGAGGGCCGAGAAGAGACGCACACTGTCACGCAGCTGACCCCAGGAGCCTTCAGCCTGGGAGAGGACCATCCTCCCTGGGACAGAACACATCTGCAAAGCAGGACGTTTTCCAAGCTAAGAGCTGATGTGTTTTTCTGGCGAAGGAAACAGGAGCTAGGAGGATTATGGTTATTTTCAAGGGGCCTGGGAAGGTGGGGGAGGGAGGTCAGGCACCCGGGGGCACGTTCACACTATTATCCAGGCACCAAAAAGTGCTATTCTGATCCCTCCTTCAGCAGAACAGCAGCAGCGTTCAGCAAACCCTGAATTTACTGTGTGGGAGTTGATTCAACTCTCTCAAGGACCTTTTTCTGTCTGTACTGGGTTGTGAGTCTGGTGTGTCTTTTATTAATTTACTGAGCTTGAATATAAGAGGAGGCACATGGGGGATAGGGAAGTGACAAAGCAAGGGTGATTTGCAGACTGGCATTTCAGGAGTTAAATTGAGTTTTTCCAAAGTACTAATCACCATAAACTATTTAATAAGAAAATAATGGGGGGAGGAAGAATGAGTTAAGACTATTGCTCCCCATTAAATTTGATTCAACAGATTAAAGAATTACTGATCAGTTTTTTTAAACACCTGAGGACAGGAAGACTATGGTTACTAAAGCTTCTAACACCAGAGTCCATTCCAGATGGCAAAATACTTATGCCTATGCTTAAAGTGAAGATTATGAAGGAAAGAACAATATGGAAACCACTGAACATAAAACCAACATGATGAGATTAGCTCCGTGCTCCTATTAGTAATCCACCCTAAATAATCTACACCTGACAAAAGAACCAACATCTGGCTGTAACCCTGCAAAAACACAACCATCCAAGTGTAGAGGGTAAGGCAGGTTGGGCCAAAAGCTACAAAATAACAAATTCCTGGAAACTCCCGATAATTGAGTCTTCATTTAAATATCTGTGATGGAAATAGGTGCTTATCTTTCAAAAATGCAACATTTAAAAAGTTTAACTGAAATTACAAGGCGTAAAATAGCACAGAAAAGAGGAAAGCATCGCAAAAGTTTGTCATTGTCAAGGAACTTTTGATTACTTCATTCATCTAGAAGTTCTTACACATTGACTCTCATGTGCCCACAACATTTGCAGGTGTTTTCACTATCTGCTGCCAATAGCAAAGTGTGCATTGCTCCTTCCCATGAGGATGAGCAAATGCTTTGAAGTAAGGCTGTATTCTTATTTCTGAATCAGAATCCAAGCAATTCCATTTTAGTCAGCTGTCATGTATCATAAGGCCTGAAAAAATTCAGAATCCAGGGTTTTCCCTAGAAAACAAGCCCCAAAATTTTTCCATTGGCAGATGTCCTTGACACAGTTATGAAGTTTGTGGCTCACTCAGGATCAGGTCAGAGGGATACCACACTTGACTAGGTTCCCATTGAGAGAACTGCAAGTCGGACAGAAGTCTGGTGACCAATTTAAAGAAAACAGTCCCTCCTGATCTGAAGACAAACTGGAAACACAGAAGAAATTTTTTTGAAGTCCTGGTATTAGACTCTGCTTTCTATGACAAATCAATGCAACTTTAAGATAGTTGTTTCACTTTGACATGCAGCAGATACATTATGATTAATTTTTAGAGGTGGAAGTGGTTGTGGTGGGACTTCTGTACTTACTGACCAAATCTTAAATGCTGAGATCCTTAAATCTTAAGAAAACCATATATATAGCACTATTCACCAACAAGAAATAAGTATTCTCCAGCAAAATTAAAAGCTGAGATTGTGCAATGGACATCTTACTTTGACCCAGCAGCTGTCAGTGCTGATGAGGCAGTGTCTGAACAGCACTCAGGAGGTCACTTTGCTGGTGACCAAAGTAAGCTTATGAGAGGCAATGAAAAAAGTGTCTAGAGTCTTCTACAAGATGTGATGTTACACAGGAGGTTCAGAGCTAGCTTAAAACTTATGCTAAAGGGCAGGAGAGCACAATGGGAACCTCTGCCAGATCTGCTGGCAGTTCTGTTCTCACCTTCTGTCTGCAGCTGCTGCCCTGCAGCTTTCAGAGTTCAATACTTGGCTTCATCCCTGCGAAGACACATCCATTTAACAATAGAAAGAAAGGTAATTCATGAATCCACATGAACTGGTATTTCCCATGGAACAGAAGAAAGACCAATTCTAGAAGTCAAAAGTTTCTTACAATAGAAACACCCACACTGATTGTCCTTTGCAAAACCTACAGTCCTTAAGAGAAAGCGTGCCTGTGTGCAAGCCAACAGGCAAGCACGTGACTTTATTTTTTTTTTCCTTGAAATACATCTTATGAGTCAAGCAGTAAAATACCACAGTTTGCCGTTTAACAATGTCACCACCATCATCAGTAGTTTTTACATAAGTTAATAGAGTCAAACCAGCATTAAAAGAAAGCACTTGACAATTTAATTTTATCCTTTTCCATCCCCAGTATAAATTCCATTCCCTAAGACAACTGGATTCTGTTTTAAACTACCGTAGCCTACAGCTTGAGTAGAGCTGGCCAAAAGGTCAAAAGTTTATTTAAAATTCATGGTTTGTTTGACAGTTTTCTTAGGAGAAGAGTTTCTGAAGACTTCAACATTTTCAACCTGAGCTGTGGGACGGGAGGAGTGCCCCAGAGGGTTCCCCTTGCACATCCCAGCACGGCACTTGCCAGCTGTGCTGCTCTGTTCCAGAATTCCGAGCCCTGTCTCACCAGGGTGGTGGCAAACAGTGAAAAACAGATATGTTCTTTCACCAAGGACTACTCCTTCGTTCAGCTGATCACTGATCAGGTCACAATAACTGCATGCGATAATTATGAAGGAGGGTAATGCATGTTCATGCCAGAGAGAAAGTTGAAACTGAAAACCTAAAGTCGATAGCCCTCTGAGTGTTCCTTCTCACTGATTCTGTATGATTCAAGACTCGTGCTTTTCACCACCATTTCTCTAACAGCTGCACCACTTGAGCTATTCAGTCTCAGAGCTTTAAAGTAATAGCTGAAGTGTATTTTTCTACTATTTCTTCATTATAAATGAAACACCCAAGCCATATTCACTTAATACCACAGAGAAAAGAGAAACAAAGAAGAAAAGGGAAGAAAGGTCACTGTCAGGCCAAGATTAAGTCTGGAAAATTTCAACTTGAGACATGAGCATTTCAGGAAGTTATAAGCAACTGGAATAATAAGGGAATTATAATTGAAACACTGCAAGATTTTTAACTACAGCTCTTGCTATGCTAAGCAAGTACTATTTAATGTATTTAATGTATTTCAACAGCATTCAGAAATTCTCTTTGGTGGAGACATGAATGGTCTGTGCTTTCGAGATCACTCCCAATCTCCTTGAAAAGGCAGAAGAAAGGGATAGGTGGTATATTTGGTCAGAGCCCCAGCTGATGGAGATCAGCACAGCTCCCTTGCTTTCAGTGGTACCAGCAAGTCACAGAAAAAGCAGGAAAAGGGAGCAAACCCAAAAGCCCCCAATTTGTAACAGTTCATCTAGTTTACTTCTTCATTGCTCTCTCCATCTCAGAAGAACTATGTTGGCCAGCTTCTCACCAAGGCAGCTAATGAAAACCTGTCCTGTTCTTATGCCTCCTGCAAGGGTATACAGAAACAAAGAGAAATATTTCTCCAATTTATGAGAATTTTCTGTTCAAATGACAAGTTCAACATTTTTCTTCCCACCTGCTCCTAACATATTCCCCTCTACTCCTTGCCCTGCTCCTCACAGGAGGGCCATGAATCAAATGAAGCCTAATCAAAGTTTTCCTTCTTTTCTCCAGAACAGATTTATAATTGTGCACCTTTTTTCCCCTTCATTGCTCCAGAGGAACACACGATCTAGAAAGGCATCCTGTAATTGCCAAATTCCTGTTGAAATAATCCTAGAACCATTATTTTTCCAAAGAGCGCTTTGTTAAAAAATAAAAATCAGACATCTTATGAAAATTCTTCATGCCAACCCAGACATTTAAATGTCTCCTGCAAAAAAACCTCCAATGTTTCAAGTTCACTTCACTTGACTCCACTTAGCAAGTGTTTGCAAAGGGCAGGAATGCCTAAATACACCAAGTTTCTAATACAACGTTCTAGAGGCACTGCCACCAGCATCTTCCTTTAAGTTCTTTCCACACACTGTGGTACAGTGTTTCAGTCAGAAACTAGGTCATAAACTTCTCTATTGGAAAGCGTTTATAGCTGTTTGGACTGGATTATTCTGTTCAAGAGGTTATAATAATAAAAGGAAGCTTACAAGCATACTTTTTCCAAACTCTTGGTATGTCGTTGCCAGTTTGAGAAATTGGCTCATTACTTATCCTTGTTTGGCTCCTCCGTTCTCAATTTCTTGTTTGCTTTGACCTCTTTCTGGACGAGTATAAAACTTACTGTTTCACTTAATTAACATGAGGGAGAATAGAAAACTTTCTCATTTATTCCAGTTCCAGAATCGGTTTTACAAAAAAACTGTCAGAGTTTTAAGAAGCATTCAGATGTTAAAAGTCCTGCCAAAGTTTACAATCTAGCTATATCCTGCTACAGGAAAAAAAAAAAAGCTCTGGTTTTTCAATTTTATACAAATCTCTGGCAAGAAACAATCCACCTCCATATATTCACATGCATCCAGATGATCCGTGGATAAACCTTATTCTCTTTAGTCTAATCAAATTGGCCAAGTCACTTTCTCCCCTTCCAAGCACTCAAAACACATTTTTCTCAGCCACTCCCTACCGCACAGGCAAGCACAGTGGTAGATTTGCTCTTCTCTCCACCACCCCCTCTTTTTGAAGGCTTTAACAGTGAGCAAACAGTTCAACCACAGTTCTAATATTGCAAAGCTTTTTCATCTGAGGTTCTTCCTCCATTAAAAAGCTGGTCATTTTGCACCACAGACAAACATCAGCCTCCCAGGATGGATTCTGTACTTAGAATATTCACGGTGCCAAATTTTGCCTTTTTAGAGAGCCTCACCTTCAGCAAATCCATAGCTTTTTCCAGTTTGGCAATCCTCATATATATTGCACAGTGTATTTTTGTGACTCCATGTAAGTCAGGTAGATTTACACAATATTCACACTTCCTTCCATAACCGTTACTTGTTAGCTGGAATATGTCAGTCAGGTCCTCAGCGCAATGATTTTGCAGCAAAGGCACTCCTGAGTAATTCTTTTTTTCTTTGTAACCCACCTAGAGTTTCTATGAACCCAACAGCAATCTTTTAAATGTACAAAAGAAAAATGACAAGAAAAAATATAGTTCAATTCTGGCTAATGGTCCTATATTTTAGTGTGTTGCTGGGAGGCTCAACCCATTAAATGTATGTCCCCGAGATATTTTGAGCTTACAAGGGTTTCTTCCACACAAACTTGAATTCTTTCAGGAAAAAAAATGACCGGGACAACTGCCTCGTAGCTCAGAGCATCTCCTGAAGTTCAAGAAAACAACAGAAGAGGTACAGAATGTAAAGGTCACACAAGACCCAAATTGTTATTAAAAAAAAAATGGGAAATGATTTCAAAGAGAAAAGCAAGAGAGGTCTGAGCAGCTGCCTCAAATTTACACAACAGAAAAGGCACCATCAGTGGGAGAGCTGTGGAAGCCCTTCAAGTTTCATTTCACTTCAGGGAGATTTTTAGTCTCACTAAAAACAAATACCTTCTTCAGAGGCATCCATCATCCTTTCCCACCACCCCACTGGGGCAGGAAGGGCAGTTTGACTCCTGACTCTCCCAGCACATCCTCTTAGTCCCCAGGTTAAATGAAGTTGGCAACAAGAGGTTGAAAACCAACTCTGGTGAGTGCTTCCTCTCTCCCTCTGGCATTTAGCTGGAGAATTCTGAGCAGCACAAAGTCACAGAGCCTAAAAATTCACCCAGTTTCAAAACACAACCTGTCAAATTCACAGAAGGGGAAAGAATACCCAAGACCACTCAACATAGAAGCCACCACTGACTCAGAGGTCCTTCATCTGAAGATCATGAGAGGTTGGTCTGGGAAGCAACCATGGACTGGGATTGTATCACTCTCCTCTCTTGGCATCAAGACTGACAAGTGACTGGTAGCTGTACTAGTCACCCCCTGGGCAGGAGGCTGCTATGTCTTCCCTAAGGGTCTAGGACTAACCTGGTCCCTTGATCTAGTCGATATCAACATTTTGATGCTGTTGCTGTGTTTATGCTCTTAACAGCCTGACAGAGGGCTTGTAACTTGATGGTCCTTTCCTTTAAAGACCTTCAAGGTCCTTTCTAACCCAAACCATTGTATGATTCTAAGTTGCAAATAAAACAAAACTCCAGAGTCACCCATTTGTATTTTTTGTGCCCTTGCCTGAGAACACCTCTTAATCAGTGTGCCTATATTAGATATGCATCTGTCTCCAACCTGAACACAATGCAGTCTTTACCATATTTATCTTTGCAATACCCTTACAAAGAAAAGAAGAGGGCAATTGGAAGGCCAGAGATACTAAAGGCCATTTGTGTACTAAAATAGCATTACTTATAAGCCCCAGTCTTTTACTTTAGCCAAGATCTACATTTGGCACCTTGACTTCTGAGCACTGGCTGTCCAGCAGCTCTATATGACCAGCACAGCAAGGTGACCCTCTTGAGCTTTCACTTTCTCTGCATGTTATAGTCCTGGGCATATCAGAGTTGTGCAAAAAAACAAACAAACAAAATGCTCTGGACACACTGTCTTCTCTACCAGAAACACAAGCACATAGGTATGTAGGCACTTGCCTCCAATGGGTATGAGGACTACAGAATTTGTCCATGGTTTCCCAGGAATCTTGTTAAATCAAGTCCAACATTTGCTTGCCTTTTTGTAGGCTTTGACAAGCTTGGGTTAATTTCCAAGGGTATCAACAACTTGACAATTCTATCCTGAATTGGCACAGCCTCAACAAACAAGTTACTTAAACCACTGAAGAAATTGTCCTTATATTCAGGACTACAGTTTTCACTGCTAATGTGAAATAAAATTCAAAAGTAAGTTAAGGAAATGCTTTCATACAGTGGCAAGACAAAAGACTATAATAGCAGCAGCTTGCTTGTTCCCATCATTCTAATCAATTACACAGGATAATTATTACTAATAATCTTACAGTTTACCAACATCAGATAACTCTTGTACACAAGGTGATTCAGGAAGCAGAGTTTGCTGCTTTGTGCAAAGAAACACACAAGTGCTGGCACACATTCTCTTTGTATTGTGTTTCTATCACATGCATATTTTTGATGGAAGTGGATTTATCAAGAAAAATGAATCTTATGATGTCTCTATTTAACAAAACTGAGACATATGGATGGAGACACAGTAGAAACCTGCACCATACAGTAGTCATGACCACTACGTTGCCACAAACAAAGAGCAAAATTTGAATGAATGAAATTGGATCAACGAGGGGCAGAAGAACAGAATTCACTGGAGAGCCAGCATCTCCCCTGTGGGATATGTCTGGAATCCCCTATGAATACACAAAAAATAGTTTCGTTTTCCTCTTCATAGACATAATTTTAGCAAAGTATTAGCAGACTAGCTGCTAAAAAAGTTTATGAAGGGGCAAACCTCAAAAGTTTTTAGCAGACCACGTGTGGTTTAGAGAAGTGAAGCCTTCTGGAATAGATGCTGCAATCTGGTATAACTTAAAGTAGATGGGACCAATTCCTGGAGGAGTGGGTGTGTTGATGGAAGAATTAGAAATGACAGACCATATTTTGAAATAGTCTTTTGATCATTAAAACCCGATGTCATCTGTTGTCAGAGTAACCAAATCTAGAAGAAAAACCAAGAACCTGCTCACAATGATTTAGAGAGACATATGTAAACATTCATGTAGACAAGAGATTTATATTTTATATTCAGTGAATTTTGATGCTATAATGTTAAAGACTACTACTATTGAAGCTTAACTAAAACAATATGAGGGAAGTTAATGAACAACCATACCAAATGGCATACATCTGATTTCTTACCTGAGGTGTATTCATCAATCATTACTCCTGTCCCAGGATAATGCTTCAGCAACCACATCACAAAAAGATCTGGTGAATTCCTAAACATTTAAAAAGAAATATAGGCACGTTACACAATACAAAAGTCACCAGATCCACAGCAAGTAGAACAATAATACTTCGGAGTTCAGCCTTATGCTGCACTTGCAAGAACTTTTTTGTTCAAATTATTCACTTTTTCATCTAATTTTTTATTTAGACATTTTCTCCATACATTCAAACAGAGCTGTGGTACATTCCTCTGAGGCAGAGCTAGAACCACAAGAAATGCAATTACTAACATACTATGTAAAACATACTATGTAAAAATAGAAAATATTAAAAGAGATGTAGTTATCCCTAGTTTAATGATTTGGTAACTCTGGTGTATCCTCATATTCAATTGTTGATAGTAGTTCACACTGTATACAGGGACGTTTTCCAGTTCTCACAGGAAAAAAAAAAAAGCATTTCCAAATTAAGGCTATATATTACAGAAATGACAATTTATGTTAAATATGACATGTCTTTTCTTAAATTTTTTCCTTTGTTTTCAATTGCATTTGGAAAGTTCTATATTTCTTTAGTGTCTATGACTTTAAAATTCTGTACACAGCATTCTTCAGAGCTGCATTTTGACTTTATAACCACAACACAAGTACATTAGAAAGCTGTGCAACTGCAGTAGTTATACTGTATCTATGCCAAGTATTCTCTTTCTAAATCAAATACTAAATCAAAGAAGAAAAAAAAAAGCATGCATGGCTAACGTTGCATGCATCTGCTTGATTAACAGAGAGTAACTACGCAGTAAGTTACCTAGCAAATTAACTTCTCAGATTCCGTGTACTGCAATTAACTCTTATGTCTACAAGCACATCATCATAAAATTCACGAGCAAAACATGTTTTCTAGGACACAGGAAATGTACTTCTTCATAAGAGTAAGCCAACATTTTATGAAGAATGCCACATTTTATCATGAATTACACCTATATCAAGCATTTTCTCCATTATACACTTCATAACATTATTTTAATCAAATCTAAGGTACAAGATACAATCATTCAGTAGGTCCCACCCAATTTCTATCAATCTGTAGCACATGGAAGAACGTTCTGGTTTCTACTGCTTCAGTACAGTTACTTCTCACAGACAGTTCAGCTGCCTCCTACTCCAGTAAATAAGGCTAGCAAAGCATCACTCAGGATGTGGCTACAATTGTATTTCACTACACTTATTATGAGACAAAGCTTGCAGATACCCATCCTATCATCTACAGAATTAAAAACGACTTAACTAATGCAGAGGTGCAGCTTAGAGATGAGACAGTGAAGTCCATGCATGAAGCTGAAGAGAGTCACCCTGGAAAGCCTCCCTTTTTGTCAGGAATAATTAAAAGCAGTTTGTGCTAGTTGTGGAACACATACATGCTCTTCTGGAGCAATGAGATGCGTCATCTGGGCATTACTGGCTGCGAGGCTTGATCCCAGCATAACCATCTACATGATGCCCCTTCTTCCTTTGCACTAAAGTTTTGGTCCAGAGAAGTGCATGAAACCCATCAGAAAACATTGTTCCTTTCATAAATACCATCATTGCCTCTTAAAAGAACTTGACTAGGAATTATTTTTCAATAAAACAATCATTTTTAGGCCAGGGACCAAAGTACTACCATGAACTAGGTCTATCCCATCCTTTGTTACTGTTCCAATGTACAGTAACAGCAGGAAGGGGGGTCAGGGTGGAATAATCATTTGTTAACAATTTTAATAGTAAAGATATATTGGTTTTCCCTATGGATTCTCATAGTTATTATGGTGAAATTAAGCATTTTTTTCCTCCAAGTGAACTCTTGTTAATCCATTTACTTAGGTTCAGAGCTACAGTACATGACCCTGCAAAAACATTCACAAACAGTGAAAGCTGGAGCTGCAGACTCACTGGCTTAAAAGAATTAATTTCTTTGCAAGGCAGAAGTAGCTGAAAGGCCAAAGGCTTATCTAAAATGATATACAATTTAGGTAAAAAAAAAAAAAAAAAGTTCTGTAATACTACAAAACAAGCTTTAGTTCTTAAAAAAAAAAACAACCCTGAATTTTAAGGGTTGTTAACCCAGATTAAGTCAACTCCAGGGAATTGCCATCAGGAGAGCACTCAGACTTAGCAGTGCTCAACCCCAGCCACCCAGCCTTTCTGTTATCTCATACCTTAGACAATCACTTGTCCTAAAGATTTATCTAAAGCCAGGTTTAACTGTACCAAGTGAAAAACCTGTTCTCAATAAAAGAAAATTTCTAAAGCAGCATTCAGATTCAACACTTCTTACAACAAGACCTAGATAAGTACTCGCTAGATGCATCACATTGCTATTCTATGCAGAATGCATTTAGAGACTCATATTAACTTGATCATACGTGCATACGCTTATTGCCTTTTTAAAGATATGAAAGTTTGACCCATTAAACTGATTGGAAACATTTGTAGATCCACAAACATTCCCAGTAATTTATTTTGAGCATATTGCACTGAAATGTTTACTTATGTTTTCTAAAACCTGAGCATCCCTGACACTTTTGAGACCTCAATATCTTGAATTTTTCAAATCATTGCTTTCCTAATAAAGGAATAAAGGGACATAAAAGCTTCATTTAATGAAAATAATTTTGAAGCATGTTTTTTTTTGCAAAGAGAATCTAGACAGGGAAAAGCCAGGGTGCTTTTAATTCTTGGCCACATTTAAGTATTCAACTTGCTTACATTTTCAAAAGGGATTTGCAGTATGTTCTGTATGAGAAAATATTACAGTCACACTGGAACTCTTACAAATCTCTATCTGAAACGTTATGAGCAGCTTTTTACTAGAACTGTTAAATAAGTAGCAACTGTCAAAAAGAAAAAGCCAAATGAGTTTCAGTTTTTCATTTATATTTAGGATTTTTATCCATCTGAAGTAAAAATGGATTTTATTAAACCATACTAATGGTGGAACATTCCTCCTTTGCCATTTCACTATCCATTTCTTTTATTCTACTTGTCCATTTAGCGTAGCTGCCTTTAACACCGTGTTCCCAAAGAGACACAACATAGAAGATTCAGGTCAGATTTCACTGATTAAAATTACTCTATCATATTGGCATAGGGCATCCACTAAGGAATCCACATGCAGGAAAGAACAAGCGTTGTTCAGCCTTTGGAGGTTTCCCTGCTGCTATCCTCTTGGAGGAGGAGGACAAGACTTCAGTAGGAAAGTCCAAAGGGAGCACAGAACCCCTCCATGGTAATGCTGGAGAGGGGATGGAGCTGCTAAAACTACATGGATCTTTCCTCCCACTATATAATTATGCCACGCTTAAGTACTACTTGCTAAACAGCTTTTTTCCTTAAAGGATATCAATATAAATTCATATTAAACTAACATTGCTATGTATATCGTGATCACCACCTAATAAAGAACAATGCAGTAATGGTGTTCTGATGTTTTTCCTCATTTAGTTTTCTTTAATAGTGCCGATGTCCCCAAAGGAAGAAATTCCCTGAACAGAATATACCAGGTTACTCAGATAGGAGTGGTTTTTGAAGATGAGCTATGCCAACAGTGCTCAGAAGTTAATAAAAATGCAAACAAGCAAACCAGAACTTTACACAGAAGTATTAAGGACCCCCAGCAGTTACCTGGCTGTCCTACTTGTGTCGCCTTGACAAACAAAGCCAGACAACTCAATCCATGTTGCTTTCCAAAGTACTAAAATAACAAACAGTCTTCAAATTAAACTCTGACTTAATTCATTTACAAAAGACATCATGAGCCATAATGGCACTACCTCCCCCTCCTTTTTAATTTTGTGCTTTTCATTATCATTATCCCAGGTGGCTTTCAGGAAGTCCCTGCAAACTAGTCACTATTATGAAGATGGCCTATTTTAATCACAATCCCTTGACAAGAACAGCTAATTATCTAACTTTTCTGTCTGAACTACCATATGGCTTTGGGTCTATACTTATCCTGCTTTTGGTTTTCAGTAAGCAGTGACATTTGCATATTAGAAAATGTCTGGGATGACACATAATACCAGTACTAACACCCCCACTCAGATACAGGCAGAGTAGAGGTGTGTGCATCTCCTGCATTCTTCCACTAAAATAATAAAGGTACTTAAGATGGCAGGCATCTTTCATATTTTATCAAACTCCCCAAAGGCATGCCAGCTTTCCCTTTTGCCAACAAGCCACTGTTATTTTCTTCTCTGAAGCTGCAGACCTGGTGAGCTGAAGCCAGCGAGGTGCAGGATAGGTTTTTGTTGCTCTTGGGTGCTTTTGTTGTTTGGTTGTTTTTTTTTTTTTTAAATTAAACTACAGTAACATCCATTTCAAGGAAAGCAAGAGAGTGCTCCCCTGTAAGGTTCTAGCCAAACCCTTTAAAACTTTCACATTCTTCATCTTCCCAGGACCCCAAGTTTTGGGTGGATCTACCCATCTGAGACAGCAGGACGGATACGCACAGTCTTTCACAGCTCAGTGCTGAGCACTTGGGAAGCATCTGAGCACAATGACTCCTGAGACTACACAAACATTCCCGCAAGAAATGTCATAATGATGGTGCAATTAGCAAGTACAGCTTGTGTGTGCTTGCTGGGGCATGTACCACAACAGCTAGATTTCAGCGAGTTCCAGAACCATGAGTTTAGATGGGGTTTGAAAGTATCCATTTCCACATGGCATAGTGCACTGCAGACACAAAACAGGGAGGGAATCTGGCCTGAGTGCACTGAGGTACCATTTACCCCTGGTATACACTAGGAAAATGTGGTTACTTCTGACCAAAGACAGTGAAGATCAACCAAAAACATGTCAAGGACAAAGATCAGCCAAGTGAAGGAGTTTTGTGCGCAGACATAGGATGTTATATTTCAGGCAGGCAAAAATCACTGGATATTAACCATAGCAAACATATCCCTTAAAAGTCACGCTCATAAAAAAATGCAGGCATTTTCCTCTTACATACTTCTCACTATACTTAAAATTCCAGAGTTTATTACATATGTATATTCTATACTGCCAAAAATCTGTTTTCCAAAAAAATAGCAACAGTGCAAACATTGACTTGGTTTTTTTTTCCTAAGGGCTACAATTCCTGTGAATAATTGTAACCATTCAATGATATTGCAACATTCACTACAAAATAATTGGAGAACCCAGACTTGAAAAAATTCCCATGACAACACAGAAGGAGTTAACTTCCTTTCTACCTTTCTCTTTTTTAACAAAAAAAAAAAAAAAAAAAAAGAAAATAAAAGAAAAAGGAGTCTATCATGTTGATACAGAAACAAATAGAAAAGCACACAACAGAGAGGGGAAAAAATAATCAAGCTCCTAAAAGGGTACTGCAAAGAATGGCAAATAAGATGACAAGCAGTTATTTTTATTATTTTTGTGTTTCTTGAGACAGTCATTCGCTTTTAACCACCTACTTTAAAAGGTTTAGGATGTATAACAAATACCTTTATAATCATAAATCCAACTTTTAGCCATATTAACACTAAGAATACATAAACCTAATTGAATTTTACTTGTGGAAAAATCAGAAAGCAGAATTGTTGTCCTTTTTTAAAAAATAGTATTTTAATCCCTGATAAAATAAGTTACTTCAGAGAAGAACTAGAAACAATAACATTATCATATTACCGCAGTTTATACTATAGCAAGTATCACCAGAAAAGTGACCCTTGGTACCATCACAGCAGCATAAGGATGCTTAAGCATAAATAATAATCAAAGTTTTCTCCGTTTTACGGCAGGGCAAAAGGAAAAAAAGGCTGACAGAACACCTGCCACTCCAGAGCCAAAACTGATTTTTGCTAGTGTAATGGCCACTACAGCTTCTCTTTGAGGCTTCTCATCTCCAAATGCATTGTGGCAAGGATACTCATTGAATTAATGGAACCAATTTAGACTGACAAACTTGGTAAAGCTGGGGCTAGATTTCCAAAACTGCTTTGATCTTCTCATCCTTAAGTGCAAATGACGTCAGGTTTCATTTTCTAACACTATAGTCCAACTGAAGTCAGTTCTTGGAACAAACACTCCAAGAGAAACCCAAAACAAATAAAAAATCCTGCCCTGCATCTCCTTTAATATTTTTTGAAGGTATTTATATAGGATTTAGGCAGGCAAACCTCTGCAAATGGAACCGTAATTTACATCCATAGAATCCATAACATTAATCTTCCAACAAAGACTGCACTATCTATTTTTAGTAATCTACAGACTTTTTGGAGCTGCCTTAAGAGTTAGTGCTGAGCATAAGAGGTCTTGGGAAGCTGACTTGAGTAGGACTTGTAATGACAATCTCTAGTTATATTTCACAGAGCCCTACATCCTCCTGAAATGGAAAACAAGGTTAAGTATTGCCAAGAAAACAAAGTTTGCTTGATTTTTCCCATGTAGTGCTGTTTAATGTTCAGTTAACCAGCTTGGGCTCTGACCAGTTTGTAACTGCAGTGTCTGTTGCCACTCCTGGGTTTCATTAAATCAGTGGGTGAGTGACTACAAGTTATGATTTAAAATGAAGTGTCCTGGATTGGTCAGCTTCTGTCACATTTGGTCAACCAGCAGCAGCATGGGTGGGATCTCAGAC
>BJBW01010776.1:20469-33590 GCA_004320125.1 Scolopax mira
CTAGAGGAGCCCCTAGCTACACCAGGACAGGACAAGACCCCTGTATTTTCCATATGTCCCAGTTTGACAGACCCAGATGGAGCTCAAAAAGATGCCTAATGGAGTTAGGGCACTGGGGTGCTCTGCAGCATGCCCCTGATGACAAACAGAGACATTGCCTGGATGTCCTGAAACTTCAGCCCCCAGTTAACAAAAAGTTCCTTCACCACAAAAGCGATGTAAAGTTCAACCTATTGCTGAACATAAGGACATATGAACAATAATGAACAAACATAAGGAACACAAACAATAATGCCTATTAATAGGCAAATACTGACAAATAGTAACAATTTCAAACTCAGGTTCACTGAGTCCCTCCTGAGTCACCCCTCTGTGGGATTTCTGCTCCATGGTTACTCTGAAAGCAAGCCTTGACTATTCCACAGCATCTCCTTATGCATATGTACGCTGCCCATGTCCATTCTACAATCTGAATCACTTCCTGTGTGCAACTTCATTAACTGGAAGCCTCCTAAAAAAAAAGAAAGGGGATGCAGGGAGCTGGGAATTTACAGCTTGAAAGCACACAGATAAGATTTTTTTTTTCTTGACCAAGACCACCAGATATTTCAAACACAACAGACACCACCACTAACAGCATATATAAGCTGCTGCATATTAATGCTAAACATTTCCTTCCTGTCTTCATGAAAGGAGTCAATTGATTGAATGAGACAGAAATAAATTTCTTCCTTTTATTTTCTTCCATCCTTAGTACACACCAGCACACAATTCTTTAAGTGGCAATAGTCTGACATGGTATATAAAGACCTGTGTTCCTGCAGACACCCATAATATTGTGTTAGAATTCTGATTTACAGTCATATCTTAACATCATCTAATAAAATTAGTAACATGGGTGATATACAACAAAATCACAAGCCCTCCAGATACAGACCAGCCTGGGCAAGCTACATGAGTGAGTTATCTTTAGTACTGGAAGGAATTGATGATGTAATTCCGTCAATAACTTATGAAAAAAAAATACAGCTTTAAATCCTAACTCGCATTTTATCCCACAGAGCAGCAGGAGGCTCTTACTAATTGGAATCTGCAGAACATATGGACTGGAATACATCCCATATTCCAGCACCTCAAACTATACACATTAAGTTGCTACGCTTTAGCACGCTATTTACAATTTGCCTTATGAATGTATCGCTGTATTTTAAGTGTAGATATAAAGAAGAAAAAAAAGGAAGTTTTATTGATGGCAACTAACACAAACATCAAAGACATGTAGCGCAAAGAAATCCATGACTACACTGCCTTTCCATTGAAGCTAACCAAGGATGGTGGCTCTATGATCCCCTTTTTATACAAAACAGACTCAAAATTTTTTTTCCTGCCGTTTCCTCACTGCATCCTTGTGTAAGGAAGCATGTGAGCCTTTGAAGCCTCCACCCAAAACAAACATGAATCTTTATAACTCTTAACAATCTTCTGCTTTTTGGCCACCCAGTGAGAATCTAACAGGATCCCTTGTTTGAAGGCCACCACAGAATACTACTAGCAGGGGAAAAGAAAAAGAAGATGAGGTCCAAATATAATCATTACATAATATTTTTCTAATGAAATATAAAGCTGCTTTAATCTAAACAATATGGCAAGAGCCTTATTAATCAACTTTGAAGAAAAGGCAATATTTATCAATTTAGCAGAACAAAACCAAAACAAGCAGAAAATCTTTTTTCAGTGTTTAGACAAGAATCCTAAAATTGATACTTTGCTCAGATGAACAGGCGGTACTATCCTGATTCCAACACCTCTCCTAAAAGGGCATCCCCAGAGACACACCAACCCGTGTGACCAGGACAGCTGTTCCTAACAACGATCGAGTCATGTTACCCAGAGCAGGCTGCGTACATGTTACCCAGCAGGCTGGGTATTGTAACCTCAGAAAAACAGGACCAAGCACCAAGGACCGGATGCCTAAAATATCTGGAATCCCAGAAACGAGTTTTGAGAAGCTCCTCTCACCCAGCCACCATTTTTAGTACAAGTGGAACAGTATAGCAAATGCCATTGTGTAGGTGACAATTCAGTGCCAGAAGGATGTTCCCATCCTGTAATAGAGTATACCTTCCCACAACTTTAAACATCTTCATTCTAAATCAGGCATGGATTTAACAGGACAGCTAAAGAGATATTAGCTGCCCCTTTATCATCACCCAATACTATGATGGGCTTCTATTTACCTCACATGGTCATGATATACAACTTCACAACTCCTTTTTATCTCCCCTCCATTCACGTTTCTAGTTTGCAAGGAAGTTCTCATTCTGAAGGATCCTAAACAAGAGGATTCTAAAGAAATTTAGGATTGGGGATTCTAAAGTTACTTCTAAAGAAAACCTGAATGTAATCCCAGTTTAACTTTTTTTTTTTACTGCAAAGCTATGCAACCCTAGGAAATCCTTCAAACACAAAAATTACACTTTCGTGATTTTTGGTATTAAAAATGACCCATAACTTGTAGGTATTTCAAGCTCTTGCATGTAGCTGTCTTAGAGTTATTTATCAACATTTATATTTATCATCCCATAACTGTATTTCAAGATGATTTAAAAAAAAAACCACTCAGAAGTACACTACTATGATACATCATAACAATAGCAGCTTAATATTATCTACAATCATGTGCAAATGCAGAGATGCTGAAGTATTCTTATATAAGAAACAGGAAGAAGCACCGATCAAGACATATGGGTACATATCAATCTTATATTGACAGCTTTGTCTTTTCTTACATATATATATATGAAAGTTGCAAAGCACGTTTCTCCCATTACTGTCAAAAAAAAATTGACAGCAGAAAAATTGATCAATGCGTGGAACTCTGCAGTCCACTGATAGTGTTCCTCCTCAGCCCACAAACTGCCAATATACTATAGAAAAGATGAGGAAAGATTTTGATCTCCATTTATTTACCGCAGCACCTGCATCCTAGGATGGGGGTTTTGTTTGTGTTTTTAGAAAAACCCACTACAGTGATACAGAATTAATCCTGTCCTCCAAAGGTCACAAGCAGAGCAGTACCACTGAGAAAGCCCAGTTGCCCGCTGTTTCGCTCAAACCTTCGTACTAGATCTTCACCTACACAAATCTACACATGTTTAAAAATCAGCAAAGTTCTGCTGTGAAAGCACATCTACGTCTGGTGTCAAAAAGTATAGTGGCAGCACACAGTCCAAAATTGCAGAAGAGTCCATATAATCTGTTAACGTACAGAAGACCAAGGCTTCAAACAGAGGAGGAGAAATAGCAGGTTAGACATACCATTTCTGCAATGAAACTGTAAAATGTGCACATATAATATAGGTCACATCAGAAGCAGGTGAAAGTAGAGATATGAAATAGCTGCACAGAAATGAATGCTATAGTCAAAAAACATGTTTTGCAAATCAGGGCAATGAATATTTGATCTACAGTGACAACCCTATGCTATTTCTTAAAGTGTGAGAGGAACAATAATGGTATTTCGGGCAAGAAGGTTCTGGATGTTAAATGAGCCAGAAGGTAGGACATCGCGTGTATGAAGCGTACTGCCATGCCCTGACTCAAGTAGCCAACAATATCAGGATCCAGACTCCTTGCAAAATAAATCCAGGACCACTCATACACACTAAGTTCAAAATACCATCTAGAGGAACCCTGCTCTCAGGGTGCAGCAAGATTTGCAAGGCAAACTGGTGCAACATTCTATATCCTCAGCTACCATCACTCAGTGCTACAGATCACTTGGTAGAACTTATTCACGTGTTTAACATTGATATTCAAAGAATCACTAGAAAAATAAATAATGCTCATATACATTTTAAGTATAAACTTGTCTCGGACTATATTTCATGACGCTTAGGTGGGGTTTTTCTGGAAAATGAATTAATATATTTTTGTAATCATCTATTGTAACATCAAGTACCTCACTGTGTGACCATACACAGTACTAGGAAAACTGTCACCTTTTCCCCCCCCCTACACTGTCTACCATTACCCTTCTCGTGGAACAAGGCATTGCTTTTGCTTTAAGGCAGTGCTGCTCACAACTCCCTAGTTAGCAAGCATATGGAAAGAGGAAAACTTTCCTAAAGGAAACATCTTGAATACATGTTAACTGCTGAGAATTTAAGAAATATACCCAACAGAATTACCAGTTTTATTAAAACCAGAAAAGACAGAATGTGCACACACAGCAAGGAAGGAAGGGGCTAAACTTGTCCATTTCTCAACTAAATCTCCATATATATATTTTATTTTTTTTAATTCTGCACAAAGAATAGGGGATTCAGCCTGACCCACTTTGCTGCTGCCTCATCTTTCCTCCATCATGCGAACAGTTCAAGTGAAAATAATCCCTCCTCACTCACTGTACATTCTCCTTAAAGTAATATATCATCTGACCAATGCACATCATCTCAATGAAGATATTTGATGATCATCTTCCAAACTGAATATTTTTTCTGCTGCTGACTTGCATGGTGCTGGATACCAGTTGCATGGCAGGGAAAATTATCATATATATATGTATGTATGTATATATATATATATAGTAAATAAGAAAGTCCTTATGTGAGGTTTTGGCTATTCAGAGGCATTCCTTCCCTTACCAGTAACTGGAATGTAAAAGTAATCATTGTCCTCTGAAAATTTTCTTTTATTGGGTATTTGTTTCAAATCTAAAATAACTAAATCAATCAACAAATCTAAAATAACTAAACTTCCACTTACAAATGCAATCTGGCCACAATCAAACATTTGCTAGTTTTATTTGCAGAGGATAAAGAGGACTTTCAGAGTAAAGCACTTTTTTCAAAAGCCCTTGATGCAAGTTCAATGTATTAAAACTCATCACTGACAACATTAATATATTCCTTGCTGTGAGATCCAGTTCTGCATTCCCCACAGAAAGTACATCAACCTCTTAAATAAGCAACCCATATAGGCTTGCTTCCAGCTTCTTGTAAGCAGATGAGACTGAAAATACTTCAAACCTGGAGGCTGGAACCAGCTGCTGTCTTTAAAAAAAGAGATTTGTTTCATCCCAACATCCTTGACTATATGATAAAAATAAATATTCTCACAATTTGAAAAAGGCTTCTCCTTTCCTGAGTCACAGAAAAAGAATTAACCTTTTGTTTGCAGGAAAGCATTCTCCAGTCTTAGGGAGTAGGATAGTAGTAAAGAAAATTTGTAAGACACAAACAAAATTAATATGGATTAAATGTGCAGTATGAAAAAAGTGATATTTCTATAAACCTTCTTGAAATAGGAGCTGGCTAGAACTGGGCGTACTTAACATTGCAATATTAAAAGAAAAAAAGATATAAAATTCCATGTTTGAGATTCACAAAATAATAAACTTCTTTGTAACATAAAACTATAAAACTTCTGTATCCCCTACAGGATTTAAAAGCCCATATATGGAACATTCCATGTATTTTAATTACCAGAAATAGTCGTTTGTACACCAGAATTCACCTAGCTTTCAATACCGCGTTGGTAGGAATAAGTATTGATCCAACACCAAAGCACATAAAACATTATGTATTAAAAGAAAGAAAAGCCCAAAAAAAGAAGTGGTAATGACTCGTCCTAAGGCCAGGGTCCACTGCTCTGCAGCCTTGATGTCCTTGGGAATTCTCTCTCTCACTCACAAGTAAGTAACAGGACTGTAGTAGGCAGCACTTGCTCATTTGGACAGGAATTAAAAAAAAAAAAAAAAAAATATTTAAAAGTCATTCAGTGTGTCTTTAGCTGCTTTTTGCATGATTTGATCTCTGGCAAGAAGCCTAACAGCAGCTGCCACAGTGTTTCAGCTCCCCACAGACCTGAAGTGATCTCTGGGATCCTGGTTTGGGAATCTTCAGACCAGGTCATTAGGAAAAGCCATTAATAATGGAGTTCGGAATCCCAGTCAGCGACAGCATACAGCTTTAGGCAAAAACCATCCTTTCTAATTAAAGCTGTGTTTGCACTCCAGTTAAACACTGACATTTAATAAGTCTCACACAAGAGGGTCCTAAAGAGAAAAAAAAACAAAAAAAAACCCCCCACACTAAATATTTATTTTCATTTAAATACAGCACGACTCAGTTTTGGGTCGGTCTCAGAGCTTCTTGGCTGCAATTCCCCGCTGGGTCAGGGATCAGCCATGAGAAGGGACGGGCTTGGCGGCCGCTCACCCCTTCTCCTTCCCACGCTGGGTCCCACCGCCCGTGAGAAAGGTTTGGGCTGGTCTGGACCAGCCCGACTCTACCTCTGGCTCAAAGAGGCATGAAATCAGGGCTGAAAAGGGCTGCTCAGTACCGGGGAGGGGGGGAGACACATCGCCTTCTCCCCCCATCCCTCAGGTAGGCGCCTCTGCCCCCCTCACTCTATTCTTCGCAGCACAGCGACATGCCACAAGGATGAAGCCTCCTCGATTAATAATGAGAACAGGGCAACGATCTCCCTGGATTGAATCCATTTTATGTGAACTATGAGAACTTGGATTTCTTTCAGCAACGGAAAGCGGTGAAATGCAAGGAGTAAGAGGAGGTTTTCCACACACGCTTTTACATCTCCAGGGAAAAAAAGGGGAAAAACCCCTCATGAACGCATTTCTGATGGACATTCATGGGCCAGATTTCTAAACTCTTCAAATATTTTGCATTTCCAACTTTGTGCACTTAACACTATTGCTCTTAGCGATTTTACATACTGCTTTTATGGTGATCTTTCAATATGCTTAGACAAGTCTACATGCTCAGCACAGAATAAACACCATCCCTGAGGAAGCAGTCACTCAGCTTTGAATGCACACACAGTGATAATGAAAACAGTCATTGGAAAAAGTTGTCACAGTTTATGGTCACATTTTTATAAATAAGCCACTATGCCCCAGGTGCAAGCCACATGCATGTTTTTTCCAGTGGTGTCAGTGTATTGAGCTTAGCCCTGAAATTATGGGGTTAAAATAAATATGGGATATCGGCTTTCCTGAAAAATAAAGCATTTATTGAGGGCATGGATAATATTTGGGAAAGAGGGATGTACTCACTCGGAAAGCACAAAATTGACTCCATAGCATATATCTCTTCTATGATACCATTTCTCTCTTCTCTTCTTTCCAGGACTCTTCAGTCTAGGAGCTGACAAGAGTATTCTCTAGTCCTCAAGCAGGATATCAACTTTGAATGCAAAAGCCAATGTTTTGGAGATCCCTATAGTCTATTAAAAGGCCACCAGGCACCCAGAGGTCTAGGCCAACCCGTAGTCTTTCAATACTGAGTGAGTTCAGCCTTGCTGCAAGTGATTAAGGTGAGTGGATACACACAAGTTGGAAACACAAAGAATTTTACTGAACAATGATTGCACCCATATGAAACAAATTCTACCTTTTCCCCTTTCTGACACTATGATATGTTGCTACTTTCACCTTGTTTGAAAAATGTTGACCAAAAAAATTTTTAAGAGTTTTTTTACCTAATATTAATGAAATTATTTTCACAAACAAGGAAAGACATGAGACCAATCTATTCTAGCCATTGCCTTAGTCATAAGGAAGAACTGGATAGAATTGACTGTCAAAAACTACTGCATATGTTACAGTTTCAAGAGAAGAATCAAACAGACTAAAGTAAACACAATTGGAATTTTAGCATCTCAGAATGGTAAATTTTGAGAAACCAGGGAAATTAGTGAGGTTGTGCCCAAAATCTCTAGCCCAGGCACAGAAATACAAATGTTACTCCCATTCCAAGCAGAAGGGAAAGACAGTAAGGAAAGATTGGAGACTTGCTTGGATGAATACAGAGTTTAAACAGGAAATGGAGAGGAAGTCCAGACTCTACAAAGAATGAAAAGATTAATTAGGAAAGAAGACAATGTCTCAGGGGTAAGAAGTGTTGAAACTTCAAAAGAGGACAGAAGCTCAGCTGAAGGAAACCCAGCCCAAGCAACCAAGAATGAGTTTGCCACACATACGAGTATAACTTCTGGAATTTCACTTTGGCTGACGACTGGCTGGGAGCTCAGGGGCAGCCCAACTGGGGTGGGGATGGACCCCCTCCCCAGACACTCCCAGTCCAGAATTATTTAGATTTATATTTACACAGCCTACTAATTCAAGTAAAGCAATTACTCCAGGGGTATTTTGCTCCCATTAGGTAAAGAGAAAGGGGTAGAAAGTCCAGTTGCTGTGGACCAAAGTACTTCACATGGTGCTAAGCAGTCAAGCAGACTGAATTGCTGTAAATGACACAGACAGACAATTTTAGAAGTGGAGAGGTGAAAGAGGACCATTGCCTAGCCATTTTTATCATCACAGAAACGACACAGGCCAAGGCAGTCAAGCTGAAAGCCTCAGCAGGTCTCAGGCACAGCGTGGAAACTGCCAGGGTATTTCTGAGGCTTGCAGTGGGCTCTGGCTACTCCCCCAAACAAAGCAATCTTCTGCATCTTCTCCCACGCATTTCCTGCCAAGCATGAAGCCACGGGGCCCAGAGAAAGTTATTCTTGACAGATTTTTTTCCATAAACATAAGTCATAATTTCTCTTCTTCATAGAGTACTATGAAACAAGGGAAACAAATGCACCAGTAGCCTCTTTGGAGCCGTAACTTCTTCTACTATCCTATTTTATTATAGTTGCAGTACCCATAATATTTATGTCTACACTTCACTGCTTCCATAACCAAAACTTAATAGTTTGTTAGACAAATCTAGATTCAGAAACATGCTCGTTTCATCCTCCACCCTATCCAAACACATACAGAAATACATTCCATAGAAAGATTTCACTTTCCCAGACTCTCTAAATATGCACAGGGGGTTAGAAGAGTTTTGTTTTGGGCGATTTTTTGGGTTTATGTTTTTTTTTAAAGTCATGTGAGACTAAACAGTTAAATAAGCTTGCAGCTGGGAAGGCCTTTTTTTTTTCTCATTTCTAATGATGTTAACAAAACACACAAACACACAGAATTAGAATTACTTAAATGTAAAGTGTTTTGATTCAGGTTTTGGGAATTAAGGTTAGGAACAGTTCCTTGTTACTAACCAAGCCTTTCCTGTAATCTTTATCCAATAATTCCTGACACAGAGCACAATACAAGTCGAACAGCTAGCTGGCAGAAGTTAGCATGGAATAACCTTTTTGTGGAGGGCGGGGGGGGGGGGGGGGGGGGGGGACTTTTTNNGGGGGGGGGGGGGGGGGGTAGAGTACTTTTGCCAGTGCTAATTTGGGCAGGTTAACAGGACCCAAAATAAAGTGCTGCATTTGCATGTTTACTGTATATGGCTACTCACACTTCACAAGGATTAAATGGAAGCTGTAGGTGAACTTGAAGACGTAAGGAAAGAGGAGAAATGCAATATCCTTTTTCAAAACAAGAATACACATCATTTTCTTAATGCATTTGAATGCTTTGATGTGCACACAGAACTGAAATTAAAGTCCAATGTTGCTTTGGGTATAAGTCAACTTCCTAGGTCTGTGACATCAAATCACATCTTATTTCATTAACTTCAGCTTGGATTTGATTCTCAGATTTTCCGAGAACAACAGCTTGGTAATCAGTTAATTGAAAACATTTTGAAAGACCTTTCTTTATAGAACTTCATTCCTTTAGGGTCTTAGAACGTGCCTGCCGTGACCAAGGTACATGTATAAAAATTACTGCAACAACACATCAACCAAACCAATGTGACTGGTGTTTCCAGAGACTCAAAGCCTCAGACACACTCCATACCCTCCAGGAAATAAGCTTTGCAACAGCCCATAAAGATCAATACATTTATGCTCTCCTCAAGCCTAAAAAAAAAAAAGTAAACTCAAGAACATGACATCCACACCAAAACCATGCTACCTCCAGCTGAGATGGGCTCTCAGACACTGAAACCCAACGCAACAAACTTATAGTAAGAGAGGTAGAGAAAAGGGAGAACAATTTTAAAGTCTACCATGAATGCCACTCAGAAGTAGACAGTTAAAAAAAAAATTACTAAAAACCCACACGGTTATAAATAATCAGCACTTTTTACAGCAACATCAGCTCCTGTGAAAGTCATGGTAAGCAACCCCAGAGTGCATTAATGCAATATCAAATGGTGGGTGCTGACAACTGCATCAAAGCTTGTAAAGAAGCAAAATCAGTTCAGCCTCTTCACCAAGGAAGGACTAGAAAAACACAGTAATTAGCCCCGTGCTATTGAAGCACTTCACAGCACAGCACTCCAAGTAGCACGCTTTGCAGATGGAAACCTTTTTGGGGTGGGAGGAGAAGATACACAACAATCAGAAGAAATAGGAGGGAAATTGCCATTTGACTACCCGATTTCCTAAAAGTCAGACAGTATCACCTTTATCTTAAACAAATTAAATTCAGCTACTGATTCTGACAAACTCCAGTCCTACCCAGGCTGCAAGAAAGACAAAACAGCTGCAAAATCAGCTGTTCCTGTGTTAGGAATCACAGGACAGGTGGCAGTGTCACAAACAGCCTTGGTGAATACCACTGGCAAATTGCAGAGATGGTTTTACCAGTTCTGGACTTAGCTACTTCAGAAATTGCCTACTTCCCTAAAACAGTCAGAAATACGGTCAGGAATAGTGATAAAGGGGGAAAAACCTGACAACAGACAAGTATAACCATCGAGATGGCATGGGAGCAGTCTTCTCCATATGGGGCACTGGTTCTGGACCTCTCTTCCAGGCTTGGTGCATTACAGCATGCATTTATTAATCTCCAAAAAAACCTCAAAGCTGATGCTGATCTCTATGTATCTCACTGAAAACCTGAGAGAAGGTTAATGGTTTGCTTTTATTGTTGTTTCATTCTAAAATTATTGATCTGGGAGTCTTTTCTTTATTTGTTTTCTTATCCTCTTGTACCTTCTCTGAAAGTTAGCAATGTAGAAATTATTTACAAAAGGATATTAAAAAAAATAAAATTTACAAAAAGGAATCCTGAGCAAATATGGAGGAAAGAACCAATACAGAAATTCTTATTTAGGAAGTTTTTCAGAATTACTTTGAGTCAGCTGAACACAACCCAAATTTTTCTAGTATGATGAGAGGCATTCATCCATAGTCCTGTTCTGCCCCCCCCCCCCCATTAATTTTACTTTATCTAAACTAAAAACCAGAAAATTGTGACTCTCAAAGTCAGTGTATCAGACCTGCACTAGTCCATTGGCAGTAGGATTTAGTCATGAATTCTGTATAAAATCCAACAGAGAAGTAGATTAAAAATTCCCAAAGACTCAAGCTTATGCATTTAAATTATTGAACTAGAACTAAGAGACATGATGATAAACAGTCATATCTAAATAATCCTCAGATATTTCAGCCACTCTAGCAAATATTTGCTGTTTCTATAAATCTCCTCTCAGCACCTGTCAAGAGTACAGCCAGCAACGCAGGGGAATAAATACATTCAGTCAGCACAGATTTCCAATAAATCCAGTGAATTTGGAGAGGGGAATTAGCAAACTCCCAAGTAAGAGAAAAATTTACTAAAAACCTTAATCTCCCATGTGCTGATACAGCACTTCACAGCTCCAAATCACACGGAATTTCCCCCAGCTGCCAGCCCCGAGCTCAGCGAGGGGCACAGCAGGGGAGCAAGGGCAGGAGCAGGA
This sequence comes from Scolopax mira, assembly GCA_004320125.1. NCBI lineage: Eukaryota > Metazoa > Chordata > Aves > Charadriiformes > Scolopacidae > Scolopax > Scolopax mira. Next base: position 32,127 of record BJBW01010776.1, read on the forward strand.
CTCATGGAGCAGTAACACATAACTCTGAGACTGGAGGTTAGTTGAAAGACAACATGCACGCCATGGTGGGAGGAAGAACAGAAAGAAACACATCAAATCAGAGCTGCCATGCGTTTATTGAGGAGTCAAACTGTTTTGGTTTTTCCCTCCTACCTTTCTTTTTAACATGCTTTTTTCCCTGGGTTGCATCTTCCACCTTTTTTCCTTGTTTGCTTGCTTTCCCTATTATTTACTTATTTATTCTGCTGGTATTTTAGGCTTTATAAAAACCCATGCTGTTGAAAGATAATATACTTCTTCAGCTGAACCCAGCAGTGTCAAAACTCACACGGGGGACCTGAATTGCTATTTCAGAGCAAGTCATATTCAGCAAAAGTCATTAAAGGAGACACAGATAGAGCCCTAGTCATGTTTACAACCATGTTACATTATGCTACTGTGACTCCTGCACCTCTAACGCCTGATACCATTTGTGTCCACAAGCAGCTATATTGATGCAGAAACAGAGTGCCCAACGGGGCTGCTAAACTCTGGGAAAGGAAAAAAAATAAATGTAGTAAGCAGGTCTTTGCGTAACAAAGGAAGCTGATTTGTCTGCTTTTCCTTTGCACCATGAAGGAAAAGCAGTATTTTCTTGGTTAGATTGGACACGTTGCTTTCTTCCCTTAATCTGAACCCCAAATCTCTGTGGCACAGAGCACAGGCGTTGACCACATCCTACTGCAAAAATTAGCGGGGGAATGGTGGCAACGTGCAGTAATGGCAAAAAGTTGCCTAGTCTCGCTATTCCAGGAGTTGTGAGCTGCCTCAGGGGAAAGAAAAAAAAAAAAAGAACAAAGTCAAATTAGCATGGCCTGGAACCGGTCAGTCATTGCTAAAGGTTATGAGTAGGGAACAAGGCGAGTGCAGTACGTGTCAGGGTTTGACCCCCGCCACTTGCGTATTTGCATCCTTTCCAGTCGCGCTTCCTCATTTCACAGCCGTCCCGTTACAAACCGCCTTTGTGTCTGCTTGGCATCTCTGCCGAGCTGAGCTCATGCTCTTATCAAAGAAAAACATTTCGAGAGGAAGGAGGGTTTAGCTGTCGGTTATTCACCTCCGAGACTCAGGAAAGCCTGCAGTCAGGCTGTGTCTCCCACCCACAGGTTCTTGAATGCTTTGCACCAGCCTCTTAAGCCAAAGCACTGGAAAAACACTTTGGAAAGCCCCAAAGGATAGGCTTGTGCACTTCAAACGGAGCTCAGGCAGAATTCAAAGGCCTGATGCGTGGCCCACCTACCTCCCACCCGGTAGCCACCATGCCTGGGAGCCCACAGGCACTCATACTTCCACCATTAACTTCCACTCAACATGCACCGAGAACTGACCACAGGCATGGCTGCACGCCCACTGCTGCCTGCTCCTCCTTTTAATTCCTCCCCACAAAGTGGCACCCTCATTCCCCTGGCTCTGGCCTCATCCTTC